>JALPQI010017606.1:0-23801 GCA_025490895.1 Thaumatotibia leucotreta | reverse complement strand
AAATAGTCTTAAGGCATTCTTCTAGAGTCTTTCTATACTATTTATAGACCACGATATGCGCTAGTAGATGGTTAATAGATAAGCTTGAGAGCTAAACAGAAGTATTTACCTGAGAAGTTTTAAAACCAAATTAACTCAACCCTGCCAACCTTAAGAAAGATTTTAATAGAAATAGACAACGATACGTATAATGGCGCATATCTCAAAAGAATAATGCTAAAGTAATATTACAAAATGGCGTGACAAATTTCTAACTTCTTATTTCATGCGCCTAGTTTTCATCGGCTAATACTGATACTTAAACTTGCAAAACTTGGTGCGGATGAAAGTCTCTCGCTGAATTTGTGTAAAACTCTCTTTAAATAAGAGCGCCCGCTTGAAATGTAATATTTAATAAAATATTAACCAAATATAAAAATATTAAAAAAGTAATATTGTGTTTATATGTTTAAGCCATTTGTTTCATTCATAATATAGTATATTAAAAAGTATAGAACGATTTGTTACAGAGAATATATTCATAAAAGTACAAAAACAAGCCAAAAAATTGTTCGCTGCAATAATTTCACAAAATATTAGGCAGTAAAAATGGCGTCTAGTTAAACTTGTCTAGAAAAATGATTTCTTTAAAACAAACTTTCTAAAGAATAGTCTGTAGTATAGCTCTAGTAAATGACAAGACTATTTTTACTTGTTGCAAACCAAACTTCCTAGTCGAGGAATGTGTGGAGGAGTGGTTTAAGATTACCTATAAACTGCCATTTTTGTACACTGTTTTAACTTCTCACAGTATTTCTAGACATCAATCAGAGAACTGGCATTTTCAGTGCGTTGTGTATCATTTTGGATGGATTAATGCAGAACAAATTCAAGAAGTTACCTTCTTAAAGAAAGGACCATGCGTCAAAATTGCCCCAAGACCAACAAACATGAGAGTTAGATCATTAAATAGGTCTTTAACTTTACTTCATTTCATTATATGCGCACGAAATCGAATTCCATTGCAGAACTGAGATATTCATATATTTGTCAGCCGGAATACGAGCTAATTCAGTAGAAAACCTCTGTAGATTTAGCCACTAGTTTATTTTGGTAGCTGCAGCTACCAGTGATCACCCTTATTTTGTATATAAAAAAAAGGCTAATGTCAAAAAAAAAACTAAGCGAGTGAGGTGGTTAACATACAATCACGTGTGCACAATCTTTTTTTTTACACACTTCGATATCCTAATGATTAACGACTAGTATCTCTGATCTATGAGATATTCATATTTTTGTCAGTGTGAATACAATCTTCACACTTACAAATATGAATATCTCAGTTCTGCAATGGAATTCATCTTGGTGCCCATAGAATGAAATGAAGTAGATTTAAAGACCTATTCAACAATGTAACTTTTAGCTGTGTTGACTTTGGGGCAAAGTTCCATACAAAGTTGGGCATGGTCCTTTGTTTTTTATTTGTTGACAATATGAAATAATGTAATGGTATAATCGTAACTTCGCGCCGCCGGCGTGCGCGCGTGCGGAGTAGTCGCGAGACGCACGTCTTGACATGTTGAATTGTTTGGTGTATCCACGGTTCACTCGGCCGATTTGTAGCAGTTTTAATGTGTTATGTTTAGTTTTATCAGTGTATTTGAAGAGGGCGGAAAGTTTATTTTTTGTGGATCGTATTAAATTAGGTAGATATATTTAAATTATCATATTCGTACCTATCTGTATAAAGTTTCCCCGATTTATAAGAATGAACATTTGACACGCATTGTTTATTTATTTATAGGTAGATGGAACCACTTCGTAATTAAAATTATTGTCTAATCTTTATTTATTATTTTAATAATCTTACCCGCTTAATTCATGAACCGCAAATCAGAATCGGAACTTCTTTTGCTCCTTCTCTGTATTTTCTTCTATTTTTAAATATTTGCTGACTCTCCGACGAAAGCCACCAGATCTTTTAATTTGTTTTACTGTCTCCATTGCATAAAGCCAGCTGATCTAGTAAAATTGCACTTATTTACATTATCTTTAAGCAAATAAACACTGGAGCCACTATTTCACTAACATATTATTAGACTTACTGAAAGATATCTACAAAAGTAGTTTATGTAGACTTTAGTCTTTTTATAAACAAACATAAGAATATACGTACCACTAGCTAATACGGAATATCTGTAGAAAGTAAAATCTTAACATTTACCATCTTATCTAATAAAATACTGGGAAATAGGTACCTTTAGGCTTTATTAACTATTTATAGAACAATATGTCCTAAGATAATCGTCATACCTAGAAATGTACTTAAAATACGTGTTCTATAGATCAAATCATCTAAAAAAAATCAAATATGAGAAAAGATATACTATAAGGATACTTTTTCTTCATAGAAACCATTTATAGAAAGCCCTTATCTAAAAATAAACTGCGAATAGACTATCAATAGATAAATTCGTTTTAAGCCTTCAGGCCCATGTTACTTGGGTTTGTGAACTTAGTTAAGGTTGGCTTACTCGTCATAGGTAAAATATAGTTGAAGACTTGCAAATAAAGATTTTAAATATAGAGTTTGGTAAAAAAATAAAGTAAATTAGTTTTTAATGCTTATAATTATTTTTTATTTACCCAATTTTAAGCATATAATACAACTTTTAGTTAAGTTTAAAAATAGGTAACGTCGTCGACTTACTCGCTATCAAGATGACACTAAAGTTTAAAAAAGCTTGTATTCTTGAGCTTTTCATAAAACAATTTATCACAATTGGCATAGTAAACTTAAAGGTATAATTCTTATCAAAAATAACAAAAGTACAAAATCATAATTAGTGAGTTCTGTCATGGTTTTGCTCCGGAATTGTTTAGAAGGAAGCTACTTTTTATATCGAGGGGGGGGGGCATTATTTCCAGATCGACGGTGTTGCTATGGGTAGCCCTGTGGCACTGGTTTTAGTAAATATCTAGATGGAGCATTTTGAGGCCAGCATAGATCTGCAACCATGGGCAGTGAAATTATGGAAGCGGTATGTCGATGATGTCTTCTGCGTTATGAGAGGTGGCAAGCATGAAGTTGAGCAATTACTCTAGTATCTCAATTCCATTCATACTAAAGTCAAATTCACATATGAATTGGAATCGGAGCATAGTTTGCCTTTTCTGGACGTGAAGGTGATGATAGGTCGAGATGATGGTTCTTTGGCGCACACTGTTTATAAGTAGGAAGCCCACACACACAGACAGGTATTTGAACGCTCTGTCTCACCACCACCCCGGCAGCTTCAGTCTGTGGTTAATTCTCTAAAGAACAGAGCACATGACCTTTGTGACCCTGAATTTCTGGAAATTGAGTTATCGCACGTTCATGAGGTTCTGAAGAGAAATGGCTACATAATGAACAGACGGCAACCCAGACAAATACCGAGGAAGAAACATTCAGATGTTGCGAGGCGACCAGCATTTTTGCCTTATGTCAGGGCTGTAACGGACAAAGTAGGTACGCTTTTGAATAAGTATTCCATACCAACCGTTTATATGCCGTTATCAAAGGTGGCATCTAAGGTATCTAAGGTCGCCTAAGGATGTTTTACCTTATCACACACCGGGCGTTTATATAAGATCGATTGTAGCTGTGGTAGTTCCTATATTGGGGAAACTAAACGCACCATAGCGGAAAGGGTCAAGGAACATATCACGGCTGTTAAAAAGCGTCAAACGAATAGGTGTGCTGTGGCCGAGCATTTGTTGGAGTCTGGATAAAAAAATCTTTACTTTTTTATAAAATACTTTTTAAATACTAAGTTTTAAAACTTCGCGATCATTTAGCTCGTAGTTGGCAAACAAGTACGTAAATTCAAGTGTTATTAAAAGGACTACTTCAGTTGGCAAAAAAATACACGTGATATTGGCTAGGGGGGGGGTCCTGAAAATATCACCAAATATCACCATGGGGGCTGGGCGGGTTTAAAACATACCAAAATCGTATGACGTGATTAATGGACAAACCCTACCTAATATGTATACCTACAACTAATTGCAAATGGTCACTGATCTAAGCAATGGGCGGACAGACAGACGGACTACCGCACGAAACGATAGATGAAAAGTGTTAGAGCGCTGACACACTCTAGCACCATGCTTAGAGGAGTATGCTGACGGATAGACAGACGGACTAACGGACAGACAGACGGACAGACGGACATGGCGAAACTATAAGGGTTTTTTATTTTTTTATTTGAACTACGCCCGATCATAACATTTTTTTTTTTTAACGAAATAAGTGTTAACGCTTTCACAGCCAGTAACAAAAAAGCTCGTTTAAATTTGAATTCTAAAATGTTATTAACAGAGTTCTTAATCACAATTGCGGAAATAACGCATAATTTATTTTTATTTTTTGTTACTGGACATTGTTTGTTAAGAATTATTTCTATTTCTAGACGGATCCAAGAATAGATGGATGGAAAGAAGGACTAACCAACAGATAGATAGACAGTCAGACAGACGGACGAACAGACAGACAGACTGACATGACGAAATTGTAAGGGTTCCTAATTTACTACGGAACCATAAAAAGTACTTACACCCAGAATAATTGAAAAGGCAATCATTTCAAGTAATATTCGGTCGAAATATGTTTCTTTGCAGAAATAAACGGGCAGACAGACGGACGGACAGACATACAGACCGACAGACAAACACACAGACAGACAACGGATGGACAGATGAACAGACAGACAGACATACAGACACATAGACACACAGACAGACACTCAGATAGATAGACAGAAAGATGGACAGATGAACAGACAGACAGACAGACAGGCAGACAGACAGACAGAAAGATCGACAGATGAACAGACAGACGGCAGACCGTCAGACAGACAGACAAACAGACAGACAGACGGAGATGGCGAAAATGTAAGGGTTCCTAATTTACTACAGAACCGTAAAAAGTAATTACAGCCAGAATAATTGAAAAGGCAACCATTTTAAATAATATCCGGTCGAAATATGTTTCTTTGCAGAAATAAACGGTTGGAAAGACGGACGGACAGACATACAGACCGACAGACAAACAGACATACAAACACACAGACAGACAGACAGACAGATAGACAAACAGACGGATGGACAGATGAACAGACAGACAGACATACAGAAAGACATACAGACAGACACATAGACGGATAGACAGAAAGATCGACGGATGAACAGACAGACAGACGGACAGACCGTCAGACAGACAGGTAGACAGACGGGCGGAAAGATCGACAGATGAACAGACAGACAGACGGACATACAGACAGACAGATAGACAGACACACAGACAGATAGACAGAAAGATCGATGGATGAACACACAAACAGACAGACAGACGGAAAGATCGACAGATGAACAGACAGACAGACGGACAGACCGTCAGACAGACAGGTAGACAGACGGGCGGAAAGATCGACAGATGAACAGACAGACAGACGGACAGACAAACAGACAGACAGACAGAGGGATGAACAGATGAACAGACAGACATACATACAGACAGACAGACATTTCAAGTAATATCCGGTCGAAATATGTTTCTTTGCAGAAATAAACGAGCAGACAGACGGACGCACAGACAGACAGACCGACAGACAAACAGACAGACAACGGATGGACAGAACGGAAAGATCGACAGATGAACAGACAGACAGACATACAGACAGACAGACGGACATGGCGAAAATGTAAGGGTACCTAATTTACTACAGAACCCTAAAAATATCTTACAGCCAGAATAATTGAAAAGGCAACCATTTCAAGTAATAACCGGTCGATATATGTTTCTTTGCGGAAACAAGCGGACGGACAGACGGACGTACAGATAGTCAGTCCGTTCAGATAGACAGACACACAGACAGAGACAAACAGACAGACAGAAAGATCGACAGATGAACAGACAGACAGACGGACAGACCGTCAGACAGACAGACAGACGGACGGAAAGATCGACAGATGAACAGACAGACAGATGGACAGACCATCAGATAGACAGACAGACAAACAGACAGACAGAGGGATGAACAGATGAACAGACAGACATACATACAGACAGACAGACATTTCAAGTAATATCCGGTCGAAATATGTTTCTTTGCAGAAATAAACGGGCAGACAGACGGACGGACAGACAGACAGACAGACCGACAGACAAACAGACAGACAACGGATAGACAGATGAACAGACAGACAGACGGACATGGCGAAAATGTAAGGGTTCCTAATTTACTACAGAACCGTAAAAAGTACTTACAGCCAGAATAATTGAAAAGGCAACAATTTTAAATAATATCCGGTCGTAATATGTTTCTTTGCAGAAATAAACAGGCAGACAGACGGACGGACAGACAGACAGACAGACCGACAGACAAAAAGACAGACAACGGATAGACAGATTAACAGACAGACATACAGACAGACAGACGGACATGGCGAAAGTGTAAGGGTTCCTAATTTACTACAGAACCGTAAAAAGTACTTACAGCCAGAATAATTGAAAAGGCAACAATTTTAAATAATATCCGGTTGAAATATGTTTCTTTGCAGAAATAAACGATTTAACAGACGGATGGACAGACATACAGACCGACAGACAAACAGACATACAAACACACAGACAGACAGACAGACAGATAGACAAACAGACGGATGGACAGATGAACAGACAGACAGACATACAGACAGACAGATAGACAGACACACAGACAGATAGACAGAAAGATCGACGGATGAACAGACAAACAGACAGACAGACGGAAAGATCGACAGATGAACAGACAGACAGACGGACAGACCTTCAGACAGACAGGCTGACAGACGGGCGGAAAGATCGACAGATGAACAGACAGACAGACGGACAGACCGTCAGACAGACAGACAGACAAACAGACAGACAGAGGGATGAACAGATGAACAGACAGACATACATACATACAGACAGACAGACATTTCAAGTAATATCCGGTCGAAATATGTTTCTTTGCAGAAATAAACGAGCAGACAGACGGACGCACAGACAGACAGACCGACAGACAAACAGACAGACAACGGATGGACAGAACGGAAAGATCGACAGATGAACAGACAGACAGACATACAGACAGACAGACGGACATGTACAAAATGTATGGGTACCTAATTTACTACAGAACCCTAAAAATATCTTACAGCCAGAATAATTGAAAAGGCAACCATTTCAAGTAATAACCGGTCGATATATGTTTCTTTGCGGAAACAAGCGGACGGACAGACGGACGTACAGATAGTCAGTCCGTTCAGATAGACAGACACACAGACAGAGAGACGAACAGACAGACAGACAGATCGGCAGATGAACAGACAGACAGACGGACAGACCGCCAGACAGATAGACTTACAAACAGACAGACAGACAGACATACAGACAGACAGACAGACAGAGGGATGGATGCAAAATGCAAGGGTTCCTAATTTACTACAGAATCCTAAAAAGTACTTACACCCAGAATAATTGAGAAAGCAATAATTTGGAGGAAACAAACGGACGGACAGACAGACATACAGACAGACAGACAAACAGACTGACAGACAGACAAACATACAGACAGACATACAGACAGACAGGTGGATGCACATGGCGAATCTGTGACGGTTTCTAATTTACTACAGAACCCTAAGAAATATCGTCCTCCTTGACGTATCCGTCAATGGCGAAACCTGGCTTCATGACCATCACGAGCGCCGGTCATGAGCACGAATGTGGCTTGCAAAACCGAATTTGCTTTTAAAGGTTCTGTTACAGGGCGCACAGTGCAACTCGCCTTTGTTGTTATACGTGTAGGTATAGGAAGGCTTTGGACGGGTTTTTCTGTTGAGACGTTTAGCATCGAGGTCTTCCAAGCGACGCTTCTCAAAGTTAACAACGGCCTCATGAACAGAACTGCGCCATAACCCCCTCTGTTGAGCAAGCTCTTCCCAAACCCTCGCATGGGATGTTGCACGCGGTTAGGTGGCGTTTGACAACTATCTATATACTATCATGTCGAAACACGTTTCTTTGCGGAAACAAATGACCGTATAGACGGACGGACAAACAATCAGACAGACAGAGAAACAAACAGACATACAGACAGACGGATGGACAGATAAACAGAAAATATACTTTCATTCGCCAAAGAAATGTTCGTTTAAATTTGAACTTTACTACGATGTTAATAGAGTTCAAGATCACAACTGCGGAAGTAACGAGCTAAGCCGAGTTTAGACCTGGGTCGCGTTTTATAAAGTTTCATTTTACAATTTCGCTGTTTGCCTCTCTAACGCACGCACATAATATATTGGCTAGAAAGAGAGACAAACGGCAAATTGTAAATTGTAACTTTATAAAACGCGACCCTGCAAGTTTTGAAAAAAAGAGTTGTAGATATTTGCCACTAATTCCTACCAATATTTGCCGTGTGGTGATGGCAGTAAGAATATATTTTGTCACCACCCCAACTCCTCCTGTGGGTGTCGTAAGAGTCGACTAAGGGATTGAAGTGTCACTGACTATTATTTGATAAAAGATTGATGATGGGCAGCAGAGTCATCATAGTGGACATACTACTGCGATCGCCAATCCGCTTGCCCAGCGTGGCGATTATGGGTATTTGCCTCCTAATGCGCCTATACGCATAGTAAATAGGAGAGGCCTACGTCCAGCAGTGGACTATCATAGGCTGATGATGATGAGGATTTGCGTCTAAAAACTTGCGGCAATAACTTGCAAGTGTAAAGTCAGCTTTGTGTCTTTTCAAAAGGGCTTATTTCTACTCTGGCAATAAGGATTATTTTTTCTATATTTCCATAAGAGAAATTATCTCTATTGACAAAGTGGAAATAAGCCCTTTTGAGAAGACATTCCATAGTTACGATATAATGAATTCATAACAAAACAACATACGTAATTATGGGACAAAGTCATTTTGCGTCCGGCGGAATGTAGCCAGCAACGCATATTGCTAGTTGTGCTAAGCTCACCTGACGCCAATAGAACGCGACTCCAAGCATCGGGGTTCCATTAAGGGAAATAATAGGAACTGCAACTGTCTTCTTGAGCAATTCACGTATCGTACCTATCACTATGTTGACTATTCAGACGAGTGGTATGCACCCATAACTGCGTAGGTACTATTAGGAGTATGAATGCAATAAGTGCAGGTTATAGTAAGTATATATATTTATTTACCAAGGAGCCGAGCCGATATTACAAGACAGGTGCCGGTAGTAGACCAACATCGGGCGTCTTACTCCTCAGTCTTACCTCCTTCTCATTAAACTCTAAAATTAACATAGAAAGAAATATCTACTAATCAGAAAGTTCACAAACTTACCATTATAAACATAATTATTTATGTATATCATTAGACGTCAGCTTAACTTAATACTCAAAACTTAATTTTAATGATAATTAAAATATAAACATTATGTCGGAAAAAACATTGACATCTCAGTCAACAACTCGTTGTCAGGTAACCAATTTCCAGGCAAGTTCCCGTCGACGGCGCTAGGAGGCGCCAGAATTGCTAGCACATATTGCATCCTTTCACTTAATTCAATTTAAACCTTTTTCATCATGCGGCTAATACCACACGTCAAACCTAAATGGAATAAAAATACGAACTATATTCGCGTGGAAAAGAGAGAGCGAGTGGCGGCATGTTTACGTCATCGCGAACAGTTTAATAATGGTTCACGGAACTTTATTTTTCGTTCATCTCTAGTAACGGTAACCAGAAAAGTTTTGTTCTTTCATATAAATCATATAATGTTCTTGTCAAAACCGTTATGTCAAAGAACGGAATTTTTCCGTTCATCTTGAATATTGTGAACCAGAAATATTGTGTTCATCTACAAAACCTTTATCGTAGTTAACCGTTACTAATACGAACGGAATTAATAACGGTTAAAGAACAATATCAAATGGTTAATCGAGAACGGTTCCGATCCCTGGTTTTTTTTAATAACTTACTTTAATATCAGCATTTTCTATGTCACCAATGGACTTGTATTGAAAGTTTACTGGTATTCCAACTGCAACACCATACTTTGAACTGCTACTGCCTGAAACAAAATTAGCAACATGAGTTGACATCATAATTGGTTGTTTTATAATCAGAAAATATTTTTTTTGTTTCAGTAAAATAATAAACAAGAAAATTAACAATATTAAAAATTAAAACAAAGTAGCCTAGGAGACTGGTATATTTACAAATGTCTCTTAGGTAATTTGTATTGTTGTTACCTGCATGAAACAAATCAAATCCAAACACAGTAAATGGTGTAACAAGTTTCCGATGCACTTCAGGTATATTGAGAATATCCAGGCATTTTCTATATCTATCATTAAGTTCTTTTGGAAATGGGTCAGGCCGTCCGTCTCTGAAAATAAGTTAATATTATCATAAACAGTATAAATAAAAAATCACATTTTCATACATATTTATTGTACTTTTTGAGGAGACTTACGTGTAATTGTGAACAAATTCTTTGTATTTTTCGAGGAAAAAGGTGTGGGGCATAAACTTCGCAGCAGTTAAAGCTAGACCACTGCCGGTTACGAGAGCAAAGGAAACAGCTCGTCCCTGGTCGGTCAGAAACCAACTTATAGGCTTTTTGGACGCCATAGTATGCCAGTTAAATGTATACCACTCAAAGATAAGTTATTCGTCAATGTTATGTAGTAATCACAACAAAAATAGCATTTCAGTGATCATTTAGTAGGTTAGGCTGTGTTCAGTGAGTGTTGGATAATTATTTAACCGATCCGATAAGTCACTGTCACTGTCACTGACAAACGTGACAATGACAACTGTCACTGTCACTGCCAAACTGTTCTCATATTAAGGTGCGTTTTATAAAATATTATTAAAAGCACTTATATATTCGTTTCATCAACAAACTAACGGGACAGCAATGTGATTTCTACTATAAAATTAAAATCTGTAATTCTTACGCAAATACGTCGACCAATTTGTAATTCTGCAAAAAATTTCGATGTTCGCAAAAAGCCGTCGAGCGTTGACCTTGCTCAATCGAACGCATCATTACATAATCTGTGCCCATATAAAATGTCAATGGTCGTTTGACATTTGATTTGACAAATTGTTAAATTATATCAAATGATGGTCAATAAACAACGCGAACGCGCCTTTTGTAAAACTGTTGTTTAAACATTATACTATGAGTTAAAGTCGGATTACATTGTATTCACATCTACAAAAATGATAAGAGTCACACACGAATTGGACTATTTACGGTTAGCCGAGCTTGACAATGGCTGGGTGGAAGCTATCTACTTTGCAGAGTTCCTTGAGTTTGGAGAGTTTCCCGAAGAATATGCACTCATTTTGGAGAATGTGGAAATTCGTTCAGTCTTTCGAAAAATTATGTCTGCCGTGGACGCGTGGCTTAGAGACACCAGCACTGAAGAAGAGAGATCATGGGCTGTATTATCACATGAAGTGAAACATCGAAAGTTGCTAGCACTGCTAGCTTATTACATTGACAATGGGACTAAGAATGTCATGTCTCATGAACACCGTAACACTGCGCTGCTGGCGGCGCGTGTGTATTTCAAGATGCTGACTATTCCAGGATACAAAGCTTACCATATTTATCATTCCCAACTGTTTGCACAGTCTTTAGGATGCCTTGGATATCCGAAAGTTCTCTGTGAAAATGAAGACAACTACTTTAATTTGAAGCAATTAACTCGGGAGGTGAATTCTGTGATAAAAGAAGTGGCATCCTTTGTTAAAGCTCTTAGAGCAGTCATTGAAGCACTGCACCTGCACCCAGAAGATATGAATTTTGAAGATATTCTTAGTAACCTGGTAGAGTTTACAGGAGGTGCTATTGTCAACAAACTTGATATAGGTAAATGATCTTTCTAAACTTAAAGCCTGTTGATTGTGCACTGCCCAGAGTAGATTAGCTTAAAAGCATGACTTTTAAGATTTTACTCAATTGCTGACTGTATGTTGACAGGTGAACCACTGTTAGCGAAAGTGCATAATACAATGTATCGTTGCACTTATAAAATCCGCTATGTGATTAATTTATGGCTTTGAAATAGTAATATAGCAACTATACACAAAGGGTATTAATTGAATTAATTAAAATCCACCACATGTCGGTTTTTACAGGCGCAATGATGATGTATTGTATCAATTTTTATTTACTTTTCAGTATGTAAATAGCATTGTCAGCGAAAGGGTTAATTTAGAATGAATTTACATGTTTACATGTAATAGTCAAGTCTACAGTGAATGATCTTTAACATAGTTATAGAGAAAACAACCAACTTCGATTTTTTGACAATGCAGAAAGTGACTAAACTCAATATGTTAAAGCTTAAGTCAGATTGACAAAAAAGAATAGTTGGTGACTTTCTGCAAAACTATGGTCAATTGATCATACATTATGTCAGTTCAGTTTTTACCTGACCTTGTGTTTTTTTTTCTTAAATAGCTTATGTATATCTTAAATAATTTAAATCTTTAGATCTAAGGATCTAGCAGCATTCAAAACTGGCATGATAATAAATAATTATGCACAATATTCCGTCTGATTTCAGATAAAATAGAGCTTGCTAATATTTCTCAAATCATTTATGAGATGATAGACATATTGCTGTGTGATGCAAAAGGGGAACCTCGAATAGAAGCCATCCAGTTGTTGTTCAAATGCCTGCTGCCCAAACTAGTGGCAGCTTCGGTGGATAATAAAAGTGCCAATGTGAGTTTACTTTATTTGATCTAAGAAATAATATATATAGTTTTTAATGTTTTAATTAAATGTTCATGATCAATACAATACATCAGGAATGGTTGCAGTGATACTTAAACTTTGGAGCTTAATATAGCCCCTAAAATATTTTTTACAATACTTGTAATATATTTGTAATATATAAGAAATATATGTCAACTACTTAGCCCTACAATGCCATAAGATTAAATATTGTAAATCCAATTAACAGTTCAATCTATTCACATTTGTCTAAATACAAAAATTAGTCAGTACAATCCAAACTTGTTACTATATTTTATAACTAGAAATTGTTATATGTAAAGATGCAAACAAGTTTTGAAAATCAAGCAGGTGACAACATTAATGCAAAAATTTGCTATTAATGAATCAGCAAGGTAATTAATTTATACAGGAATGGCAATGTGGTATTGTTGTGGTAGTGTATTATAATTACAAATCCAATCCAATTAATAATAAGGAAAAATATCACATAAACATTTTTTTTACGAAACAACTTATTGTTGTTTCAGAATTTGGTCCGAGCTTCTTATGTGACTTACTCAGGCTTGATACTGACTAAATATGGCAATTCAGCGCTCTCTGCATTCATCACCCTACTACAACATCTCTGCTACACTTGTGACGGTCTGGTGAGTTCCTGTCCCTATTGACTCTGTGACAAAAGTCTTTTGGAAAAAGTAAATTTCATAGTATTTTTAAATTTGCTACTTAACCCTTAAATGCATGGTGTACGATGTATCGTACATAACCAAAACGTAGTTGGTGTTTGAAAACTAGATTTGTATATTATGTTCTTAAGGTTAATTTTGCAAGGAAATTTAATGAACTTTCAATATTATTACTGATTCGTTGGCGTGATTGCATTAAAAAAAACTTACATGTGTTTATAAGCAAGATGGCGGAAATTTGTTTTCGTTGCGTGCGTTTAACTAAGTAAGAAATATTTTTTTATTGGAATTTTGTAATTCAACCCAAAACGATTTTACAATTACTGAATTTAATATACTTTTCAATCTAAAAGTATATAATATTTGCATGCTTTATCATAATTATCATGCACGATTTTGTAAAAATTGTAAAATATATGATGTTCGATACTTTGATTATTAGTACAAATTCCACCCAAAATATGTCCACAGATTTTTTTTTCTATTTTTCTCGTGCTTGCCACGCCATTAGGTATGCACATTTTGTTTTTGGAACGAAAAGAAAAAGTCATGCATTTAAGGGTTGAGTTGCTACATATCGAAGGAAGCTCAGTGGCCTATTTCACCATAATTACAAGTGTGACAATTGTAAAATATCACTTACTGACGTCACAGGCCTCTATAGGCTACGGTTACCACTTACTATCGGATGGTCGGTGTGCTTGTTTGCCACCAACATAAAATTATTACTGTTAACGTTATTATATCGTTAATAAACTACTTTTTATTTTCCGAAACCCGTGAAAATTGTCGCAAGGTTTAGTACAATTTTAATTAAATCAGACATGAGGTTCGGCTTATGTCGGAATTTCGCTACAATTGTCATGTTATTGTAATTTTGCTCCGCAAAAAAGGAGTTATATACTGCTCATTTTTTAGAGTTTCTGAACTACATTTTATGTTGGTGGCAAACAAACGCACGGCCCTTCCGATGGTAAGCTGTATCTGTAGCCTATAGACGCTCCTAATTGAAGAAACAGTAAATTTACAATTGTAGCACTTGTCAACGTGATGAAATTGGGGCCAGATGGGGACAATATGAACAAATCCCTCAGAAACTGGCTTTCAAAAGTCTCGAAAAAAGACTTGTAGTAGTCGCGAGGCAAAGTCTTTGCAGAATTAGTAGAGGAGCCAGTAATGTACACTATTTGACTTTTACATTATGTACTAAAATATTCCATATAATACAACCCATTCACTGAAACAGCCCAACGTAAATACAATAATTTCCCATGCTACCCAGGAACGCGCGGAGGTGAGGTCGGCCCGCGTCTCACTAGTGATCGGTCTGATGAGCATCCTGCCACAGAAGTCGTATCGTTTCATCGTGCGCTGGATCCTCAAACTGTCGAACACGGCTAAAGTGTCGCATCGACATATTGCACTGGTATGTGGCTTTGTGGCAGTAAGAATACATTTCTCACCACTCTTCCCGTGGGTGACGTAAGAGTCGACTAAGCGCAGGGCCGGATTTAGAGGTTGAGAGGCTTTGGGGCAACAAAGGAGTGGAGGCGTCCTGGCCCCCAATTATTTTCCAAATAAAGTAGACAATTTTTTTTTGTCAAGTTTTACAATAAATATTTTTTTGTGGAAACAAGCATAGATTTCATTATTTAACAAACATATAAATATAATCGGATACGAGAATTACTTATCTGTAATTAAATTTTAGCGTTAACGAACGGAATCTTCCGAGCTTTTTACGCCGAAAAATCGTTGATGATTTCTCTGAAATCTAGTTCCCGGAGTAGATCACCCATGTTAAGCTTAATTTCTGTTGTGTTGTGAGTACTAAGGGACAGTATGTATAAAAGAGAGATTATTAAATATAATATGTAGATATTCGGGACCCCTATTACAATGTATTTAAAGTGTACTAAATCTATTAAATGGTTATTTTATTACAATCTGATGGCGTTTTGTACAATCTAGGAATCCCATACTTAAATAATTGAAATATTTTTTAAGAAGCCAATTCCATACTTGCTTAGCTTTCCAGGCATTCTATTCGGTAACACCGTACCACTGTTATACTGAATAATTGTAATCAATTCCGTGATGTTTTTTCTTAGGAATTAATAGCTCAGTTGTTAAACAACGAACCTGAGGAATCTGCCGCGGAACCGGCGCCCGTAGAGCAACCAGCAGGTCAGTGAATTGTCTAAAGATGTCTTGTTTCATGCTGTGATCTCCAAGTATACTGTTTTGTTGTAGTGTGTGATCAGAATAGCAACAGATTTGCAATGCTGCTTGTTCTTTCTCTTACTCATATTCAATGTGTTGAGAGACTTATATGGTGGCAAAAGAATAAGTGCATCCCCGCTGCGACTGAGTACTGTTACGGTGGAGCGGAGCGGAGCTGTGCAAAATTGACCAATTACATTCTTCAAATTCGAATTCGAAACACTGTGATGCGGTCTCATTGGCCGAGCTCCAGCGTCAGTACTAGCGCACCCTTATAGTTGCAGCTAGTAAGTGGGTAAATATAAAAAAAAAACTATACTTCTGGAACTTTCAAAACCTTATACCTATTTTGTGTCCCAAAATCTTATGGGCAACGGGAGTATGCTTAATTTTTGGTCACCTTAATACAATATTTATTCTTTTGTATTTTAACAATTTCTAAAAAGATTAACAATGTTAATCTATTTAGAAATGTAAATTAACCTTTCTCTAGTAACCCCAGTATTTTCTTACTCTAGTAACCATACCATCAGAAAACCAAGAATCTGTTACATCGTCAAACCAACCAGAAAACGCTGAAGCCCCCACAACCGACCCACCTAATCAAGTAACAGAGGATCAAAATATGACAACACCTGACATCCAGACCGTAACAGAAACAGTGAACAATGTCCCAGAATCATCCATTCAAAATGAAACTTCAGTCAACTATGACGACCCAACCCCGGGGCCATCTGGTATTCAGAATATACCGCGCGATGACCCAATGGGTCCAGTACAAAACATCAACGAGTCATCACAAAGTACAGACGCAACCGATAATCAAATCATGGACTCAGGAATCCAAGATCCAACAATAGGTTTAGACTCTGAATGCGATGATTATATCATGTCTTTACTAAATAATGAACAACTACCTGAAGCGGGGCCTATACCAGATCTGGGTGATATAGATCTTCAATTTGCTATGTTCAATGAATTGAACACGCAAGCAGACGAACAAATTGAACCAGCGACTCCTCTTAAAGAGCCAGATATGGCCAAAGAGCCAGCTACTCCCGTCAAAGAAGCGGCCACTCCAGTCAAAGAGGTCCCGGTACAAGCTACGCCTCAAAAGAAGAGGAAAAGTAAGAAGGGCCGAGGGAACGCGAGCGCTGAAGCCCCAGCACCGGAGCCGGTACCAGTCGATGATGAAAGCAGCCAAGAACATAATGTAAGCATTAACGTCTAGTCGGTTTTGCTTTGATACGCATTTTGTATTAAAGTTTAGCTCTACTAAGTTGCACACACACGGTCTTCTTAAAATAGACCACTAATTTAAATTAACGATCAGTGTCTTTTGAAGATACCAGATTGGCAATCACTAACGCTCAGTTACCTAGCGTTGCATAATTTTCTTTTTAGTACAGATGGTGTACTTTTTAGGCTCTAGCGCGAGAAGTGGGTCATTTTACGTCAAGTCCAAAACTTCGGAGGGCCATCTGTACTAAAAAACGTCGTACGAGACACGTGCAAAAAGGAAATTCGTAACTCGTGTCGATTTAAAACACTCGCTATCGGTCGTGTTTTAAAACATCGCCACTCGTTTCGAATTTCATGTTTTTCGCACTTGTGTCGTAATGTACTTTTTTCTGTCACTCTCATTTATTAGTGCAAAGAAAGTTGTGTTTCTTTTGAGACAGAACATTGGTATCTTAGCTACGCACCCTGATCGCTAATTTGATGTGTACAAATGCTTTATAAAATTTAGCTCCAGTTCCAACAACAACATTGTAATTATGTGCAACGCAAATACGTCATATTGTCACACCGCATTGGAAGCTTACCTGCTTATTCATAAACGTCTGTTAATCTAGCAAGCCGCTAAGTATATGTGCGTGAAGTTGACCGCCCCAAACGTTTTTCCCGCAAATAACATGTCTATATCGTTAGTTTATCGTTGGTTCACGTTAGTTCAGTATTATCAAACCGGAATCAGAAAGGGATTGGAATGTACTGTTGACACAACAAATGACACTTCATTTACCTAGAAAAGAGTTGTTTATAGATGTAGTGAGTGATTAATTAATCTATTGTCTGTAAGTCTCGGCACTTAAACTAGGAATATATGAATATAACTATGAATATATCCTAGATTGACGTATGTACACTGATGTGTCAACAGTACTTTCGAATCCCATTCTAATCTCGGTTTGATAATATATGAAATCGTTAGGACCCGATTCCAACATAAGTTTTGCTTGTCCCTTTCGGTCTTATCAATGTGTTCTTAAGAACGAAAGGCACAAACTATTCTTAGCAGCATGTTAGGTTAAAAGACGTTTATGAATAACGGTTATTCTGTAGAAATATCAAATAGTTTTTTCTTTTAGCCGGATGTAATATCAGAAGACGACATCGCGGGCCTACTCCGCCAGCGGCCTCACACGGTCCCCCACGCTGAACTACTGCGGGCGGTGTACGACCGCGTGAACGACGTGTCGAGCACGCTCCGCACGCGCGCGCTCGCTCTCCTCAGCGACTTCCTCGCGAGCGCGCGCTCGCCGCTCCGCCAGGCTGTCTCGGTGCGTGTTTCTAGTGACAGTGTGGCTCGGTATGGCCGCACACGGTCCACGCTGAACTACTGCGGGCGGTGTACGACCGCGTGAACGACGTGTCGAGCACGCTCCGCCAGGCTGTCTCGGTGCGTGTTTCTAGTGACAGTGTGGCTCGGTATGGCCGCACACGGTCCACGCTGAACTACTGCGGGCGGTGTACGACCGCGTGAACGACGTGTCGAGCACGCTCCGCCAGGCTGTCTCGGTGCGTGTTTCTAGTGACAGTGTGGCTCGGTATGGCAGCACACGGTCCACGCTGAACTACTGCGGGCGGTGTACGACCGCGTGAACGACGTGTCGAGCACGCTCCGCCAGGCTGTCTCGGTGCGTGTATCTAGTGACAGTGTGGCTCGGTATGGCCGCACACGGTCCACGCTGAACTACTGCGGGCGGTGTACGACCGCGTGAACGACGTGTCGAGCTCCGCCAGGCTGTCTCGGTGCGTGTTTCTAGTTACAGTGTGGCTCGGTATGGCCGCACACGGTCCACGCTGAACTACTGCGGGCGGTGTACGACCGCGTGAACGACGTGTCGAGCACGCTCCGCCAGGCTGTCTCGGTGCGTGTTTCTAGTGACAGTGTGGCTCGGTATGGCCGCACACGGTCCACGCTGAACTACTGCGGGCGGTGTACGACCGCGTGAACGACGTGTCGAGCACGCTCCGCCAGGCTGTCTCGGTGCGTGTTTCTAGTGACAGTGTGGCTCGGTATGGCCGCACACGGTCCACGCTGAACTACTGCGGGCGGTGTACGACCGCGTGAACGACGTGTCGAGCACGCTCCGCCAGGCTGTCTCGGTGCGTGTTTCTAGTGACAGTGTGGCTCGGTATGGCCGCACACGGTCCACGCTGAACTACTGCGGGCGGTGTACGACCGCGTGAACGACGTGTCGAGCACGCTCCGCCAGGCTGTCTCGGTGCGTGTTTCTAGTGACAGTGTGGCTCGGTATGGCCGCACACGGTCCACGCTGAACTACTGCGGGCGGTGTACGACCGCGTGAACGACGTGTCGAGCACGCTCCGCCAGGCTGTCTCGGTGCGTGTTTCTAGTGACAGTGTGGCTCGGTATGGCCGCACACGGTCCACGCTGAACTACTGCGGGCGGTGTACGACCGCGTGAACGACGTGTCGAGCACGCTCCGCCAGGCTGTCTCGGTGCGTGTTTCTAGTGACAGTGTGGCTCGGTATGGCCGCACACGGTCCACGCTGAACTACTGCGGGCGGTGTACGACCGCGTGAACGACGTGTCGAGCACGCTCCGCCAGGCTGTCTCGGTGCGTGTTTCTAGTTACAGTGTGGCTCGGTATGGCCGCACACGGTCCACGCTGAACTACTGCGGGCGGTGTACGACCGCGTGAACGACGTGTCGAGCACGCTCCGCACGCGCGCGCTCGCTCTCCTCAGCGACTTCCTCGCGAGCGCGCGCTCGCCGCTCCGCCAGGCTGTCTCGGTGCGTGTTTCTAGTTACAGTACGGCTCGATATGTCTGTCAAAAACTGTCATCTTGTCGCTAAAAAAAGGTGGCTAATCTAAAAACATACTCCGAGAACCAAACGTCCATATTAAATATTATTAAACTGATAAAACTCACGTGTATTAAGTTACTACGCGCGATATGTTTCGGAGAGCCCAGGTCTCCATTAGCAAGCACTGAGCTTATTTTATTTCATTTCATTCACATATGTTTATTTTATTGATCATCTGTTCTCGTAACACTTTTCATGGCATGACATTGACTTCTTTATATTCATAGTAATAATAATAATTTTATAATTTTCTTTCATCCATTATAATATTCATAATGCTAATATATTGACATTAAAATTTTATGACATGTAATGAAAATCTATTGTGCGCCATATACTGGCTGATTGTGAAGACTACAAAACGACTGTACGCCATTTATTACTACTCACTTTCATACAGTAAATTTATTTGAATTTGAGCCCGTGTTAACGCGTCGAAGGCGCGGCCCGTACTCGCATCCGAAACGTCGCGCGTAGTGACTAAAGACACGTGACTTTAACCGTTTAATTCTATTTTTTATCACACTTGCTGTCTAAGCGCGCCATTGCTTGCATGCATAGCGGGAGTAATATAAGAATGAAATTCCCTCGGGAGTAATAGAAATATCAGATATCAGTACGTCATTAAATAATTCAAATTGAAAATTATTTATTTAAAATTTCATAAAGATTTATACATTGTTAGATTAATAAATACTTATACTTAAAATGAATTAAGGTTAGTGCCATTTCTTAATAATATTTTGACTTAAAACTTATTTCTTTGTCGGCAAGTGTGATGAAAAACATTGTATGCATCATGGTCGGTAAGCGGAATACTAACTCGAGGCACTTCTAACACTCTCGTTAATAATTCCGTGCACCTCCCTTGATGCACAATGTACTAATGTCTCACGAAAGTTTAAACGCAACGTCCTTCTTTATTTTATTAAGCCAACTTTTTTACAGGAGTTAAATGGATCCGGTGCGGTGTCCCGTCTCATGGTTGTAGCAGCGCGGTGTGTAAGCGACGAGCGAGCTGCCGTAAGAAAAGCGGCCGTTGCTTTGGTACATCGTGAGTTGATCAACGGGCCGCCGCCGCAGCCAAACGATCTTGGGGTATGTAGCATTGTAATAAAGATGGGAATCGCGTGAGGTTTCGCGGCAGTTACGATGTTTTAATTTTTATATAAAGTACATTGACACCTCAACGGGTTGCCGCTGCAGCCAAATGATCTCAGGGTTTGTGTAGCGTTGTAATAAGAGTGGGAATCGTGTGATGTTTCACGGCAGTTACGATATGCTAGCTACGTGAGTCAGAGAGGGTAGTACTTTGACAGGGTGCGCCAAAGTATTTATAAAATTGCAACTTAGATTATTGGAACTCCGAATTTTTTTCTTATACAATTTAACTTCATAATGATCGGTATTTAGAATAATCTTTGTTCATAATTATCATCACATAGAATTATTTATGTTCATAATATTGTTTTTCATACATATTTTTAGTACTAACTTTTATGTTTATATAATTTTTCACTATACTTATTTTATGCTATATATTCTAATGTTATAGGTAAATGTAATTTATTTTTATCTGTACTGGTTTTATGTATGAATTATTTTTGTTTAATTAAATATAAATCGTACTATTACTGTAAACTAGCTACCTGTTACATACAAATCAGGTTGTGGCAGAGTAGGTACTGTACTAAACGGGTTCCCTCTAAACTTTTTTTGTCCGAAACGCTTAGGAGATAACAGACTTGGTATAATCTATTTTGGCATCAACTTAATGAGACAGAAACATCACTTGGCTTAAATATCAATATTTCGAATATTATTTTGTCCGAAACTATCTTGGCATATCATTATTTACGCCGAGTGTTATAAGACGGAAATTAGATTTGCATTTTTTTTTGGGCATGTAGCCACATGTTCGAAACTTGTCTTTTTTGTCAGGCAGAATTTGCTGTGAGGGTGAAAATTTCTGCAGTGAGCGAGCGAAGCGAGCGAACAAAACCTTCCGGGGCAGATCCGACTCGGATAGGTTAGGTTAGAAGACTAAGGCGGGGGCAGCTCCCGCCTTAGTCTTCGAGGTTATTTTTTTTTAGCAACCTAGAAAGTACTCAGCTCAGTAACACAGTAAGTAACGTACAGAATATTACTACTACCTCGATTATATTGAGAGGTTGTAATTATTCCTTCTCTGTTATGCTAAAACAAACTATGCCGGTACTTTTTATGCACATCCAGATTATGCTTCATCATAAATAGGAGCATCGAAATTATGCTCGAATAATATTCGAACAACTCAAAATCTGCCACAAAGAAATATGCTAAAGTTGAGTATGCCACAACAGTTTCTGCACAAAGCCCATTATGACTACATAGTTTATGTTATTCATAAAAGAATCATACCACAACAGAGTGAACCTAATGGGGAAATGTTTATAAATAAACAATTTATTTCAAATAACTTTATGAGTATAGATTAATCTACTTGACGACTTTAGGAGGATAAAATTTCGAAATAAAAATCGTTATGAACATTGTAGGTAGAAGTATAATTTTTAGTAAGAAAAAAAGTATGAGATAAAATTTTCGGAGTAATGATGATTATGAGTAAAAAACGGTATTAGTAAAAATATTCGAAGAAAAAATTGTATAAGTGCCAATATGGACCCACTTTGACACCTCACCGGGCCGCTGCCGCAGCTAAACGATCTTAGGGTATGTGTAGCATTGTAATAAGGATGCGAATCGCGTGACGTTTCATGGCAGTTACGTTGTTTTAGCTTCGTGAGTCGAAGTGAGATAAAGGATAGTGCAAGCTTATCATGGGCTGCCGCAGCTGCCAAATGATCTTGGGGTATGTGTACCATTGTAATAAGGGTGGAAATCGCACGAGGTTTCATTGCAGTTATGATGTTTTAGCTACGTGAATCAGAGCTGGGTATAGGTAGTATAAGTCAGCTTATGTAAAATAAGAGCGATGACATTTAGCCAAGCCAGTGGCTGTGGGCCTGTTTCACCATTCGCATAGAAAATATATTTTTTAGTACAGATGGTGTACTTTTTAGGCTCTAGTGCGAGAAGTGGGTCATTTTACGTCAGGTCCAAAACTTCGGAGGGCCATCTGTACTAAAAAACGTCGTACGAGACACGTGCAAAACGAAATTCGTAACTCGTGTCGATTTAAAACACGACCGATCATGTTTTCGCGCTTGTGTCGTAATGTACTATTTCATCACACTTGCTGTCTAAACGCGCCATTGCTTGCGTGCGTATCGGGAGTAATAGAAAAGTGGAATTCCCTGGGGAGTAATAGAAATGTCAGTACGTCATTTAATAATATTATGTCTTAAAACTTATTTTTTTGTCGGCAAGTGTGATGGAAAACATTGGATGGTTGACTGGTAGAGAATGCCATCTGGCATTAAGTCCGCCCTTTGTACTTATTTATTTGTGCAATAAAAATTAAATAAATAAATAAAAACATTGTATGCATCACGGTCGGTAAGTGGAATACTAACTCGAGTCATAAAAGCCCTCCGCCTAACAGCTTCGGGCCTCTAACACTCTCGTTAGTAATTCCGTACCGTCAGCAGCAGATACACCTGAGCGGGCAAGGTGTCCAAGAAGTCATGTACACTTAAATCGTCAGAAAAATATGAACATCTAAGTTATCATTTTCACATACGCTTTCAGTTCGTCACATATATCTTAACATTCCAGTTTTTCTTTAACACGTACACGGTTATTTAATCACAATGTCAATAACGGTTACAAAGTCAGTGGTAACTAAGCACTCAAATTTAAGCAGTTGTCATTAATATCTACACGCACTGCCAATCACATACGTCAGCAGCCAAGGTGCCACCCGTTGCTTAGCAGTTGTTATTTCAATGGTAACTAAGCACCAACATTTTATGTGCATAACTTTCAATACTGTAATTTTTCATTCTGTAATTAATTAGTTCGTT
>JALPQI010017605.1:0-17503 GCA_025490895.1 Thaumatotibia leucotreta | reverse complement strand
CTGGTTCCCCTTACACTGAAGTTATGTAGGCTATACATAGACAAAACGAATTGTCCCCATTTTTCATAAGACTTTAAAATAAATATTTCGCGGCAACAGTTAAACTTCAATAAAACGGTGAATATCTGAGCGTTTCAACCGCCTAATTTTGGTGGCATCATTTTTGCAGAAGTTTCTATTCGTTACAATGTGCTCTACATTGTCATTTGAAGGAGGCACGGTACCTTATACAAATGACGAAGTATAACATTGATTCGGCAAAAAAGATGCCACCAAAATTAGGCGGTTGAAACGCTCGGATATTCACCCAAAATACTGGCCATTAGTATTATGTTCAAACGCCCGTCATGATTAGTATTGATTTGTACATTTTTTCGTAAAGTGTATGCAATAATAACACACACAATATGTACCGCTAATAACCACGCAATGTTATTGTCATGTTTCAGCCAAACTTTAGTACGTACACAGACCTGGAGGCGCACGCAGAGTTGTGCTACGCGGAAGCTCAGCTGCTCCAAGCCATGATGACCATCATGGAGGGGGAGGACCTCACCGGCCTTATCAAGGGCACGCTTAAAGTCAAGAACTGCTATAATAGCTACAAGTAAGTATTTCGATATACATAAAAGTCTGCGAAATAATCGAAATCGATATGTGTACCTAACTGAAGCCAATCCTCACGAAAATAAATAACACTCATACCTCTAGCTTTTCTTTGAACACCTTTAGGCTGCGTTTCCACCAGAGATGTGCGAGGATGTATTTCCATACAAATGACACCTCGCTCGAGTCATTAATAGGTTTCATTTGTATGGAAACACATCCTCGCACATCTCTGGTGAAAACGCAGCCTTATACAGGGGTCCTTAGCCATTTGACAAAGCCGTACGAAGATAAATAACGCCTAGATCTTTTAATTTGAAAAAAATCGCCGGGTAATTAACATAAAATGCATTGCCCAATTTCTTTTTTCCAAGCACACAAGTTACTTCTTGACAAGTAAAAAAAGCGATGTGTCTATAAACGGTGCAATTTAATAAATAAGTAAATGGAAAACAATAAAATCTTCTCTAATAGAAGTCACAATTGCCAAACCTATTCCAAGTCGCGCTGCCAGAGCAGACACACTTGACATCACGGCGTATACAGTACGTTTATATTTCCTGTCGATTGGACAAAAATTTCATTATTTTTTTATCTCTTGTTTTAATGTTAGACTATATGTAAGTAGTAAACCTACGTGGGGCTTCAAGGTTTGTCCAATGGCTAAGGCCACCTGTAATTCTTGATCTAATTTATCTAAGGCTCGATTTCTCAATACTTTTATTCGTAGAATAACTTACTCTCAGATATTTACTAGTGTCAAATTACTATAGAATTTTGACATTACTATCCGAGAGTTTTGACATTAACAAGCGTTATTCTTCGAATAAAAGTTTGGTGAAATCGAGCCTTAATTAAGTAACCAATAATCGGAATGCTTCAGAGACTGCGCCAAAATCCTCGCGCGCAAGCAATGGGAAAGCGAGACCTCTCGAATACACTTCCACAGCGGCGTGCGCCTGGGCACTGCCACGTTCAACGTGATGATATCTCTGCTGCCGCCCAGGATCATCAGCCTGCTAGAGTTCGTCGGCTTCTCGGGGAACAAGGTAGCTATGCAATTCAGAGAGCCATAACTTATTTTAATATTGGCTTTTTACATTTCATTGTACTGATTGCGGACGAACGCATTAGGCTCTATTCATCCATGGAACTTCACAAACGTCATCTCACTCACTTAAAAAAAGATTATTATTATTAGGTATTTTCTTTTTATAGGTAGCTTGTTTAGGTATATTTTAATCTTAGTGTAAGTTTTATCTTTATTTTTTCATTTTAGTTTAATTTGTAAATTTATTTGAATTGTTGATCTTCTAAAATAAAAAAAAAAGATTATTAATAATTTATAGGAAATAAAAATAAAAGACTCGCATTTTCTTGAACCTTAAGACGACGGCTATCATGGAAAAATATAATATTCATACCTTCAAAAAACATTATATAGCCAATTTGACCACCGCAGGTCAAATATAACTTGGATGGTTAACAGTACAAAGTAAAAATACAACTTCTCGTAGCCACATACGTTACCGTTTGATTGAGGAATTATGTACATACATACATAGCTGACTAGATAAGTTTTGTTATTGCAAAACTTATCCAGTGACCTATGTATAAGGGCCCAGTCTTTCGAGCGTCGTCGCCTATACTTGCCTCGATTACAATGAGAAAGACAGTATCAGTCGCCAGGTAGTTTTTCTCAAACTTGCAATGAAATGTTGGCATTTCGTACGTCAAATTAAACCAGGAAGTACCATCTCGCTGGTTCGATGTTTGAACTTGATATGTAAAGGCATTTCATAAGACTTGTACAACTTTTGTTTGACAAAGTACCGGAAGGAACCTGCTTTAAAAAGTTAAATGCCGGAAGTAACTTGTAAAGCACATCATCTTGGCATTTCACCGTAAAAAAAGAAACTAACGTCACTGTCACCGGGTAAAAGATTATCTCAAATAGTAATTTTTTTTGCGTATAAGTTGTTATTTTGTACATTCGTTTCGTTCTTTGATTTATTTGTTTGTGTACTATGAAAATAACTTTCGATTTTTATTTCATTACAAGTTTGAGAAAAGCACTATACAAATCTCGGCGAGAAACAAGGTTACAGGCCGCGTATCTCTATCTGGCCTCAGTTCCTTCGGTCAGATATATTTACTTGCCCTGTAACCTTTCGTTTCCCGTCCTCTATAGTAATGTACTATTACGGCAAGTGTAGAGAACGCCAGCGTAGCCCCAACGCAACGACGCCAAACTGATTTGCATTGTTGACAGAACTTCGGGCTGTCAGAGCTGGTGGCCGGGATGCGGTCGGCGGGGCTGCGCGCCGTCCTGTGCGAGCTCACGCTGCTCGCGTACCACCTCGTCATCTCCCACTTCATCGGCGCGCAGGGCGACCTCGACGTCTGCCAGGAGATACTCGACAAGGAGCTCAAGGTAGCGTGTGGTCGGGTTCGCGTACCACCTCGTCATCTGCCACTTCATCGGCGCGCAGGGCGACCTCGACGTCTGCCAGGAGATACTCGACAAGGAGCTCAAGGTAGCGTGTGGTCAGGTTCGCGTACCACCTCGTCATCTGCCACTTCATCGGCGCGCAGGGCGACCTCGACGTCTGCCAGGAGATACTCGACAAGGAGCTCAAGGTAGCGTGTGGTCAGGTTCGCGTACCACCTCGTCATCTGCCACTTCATCGGCGCGCAGGGCGACCTCGACGTCTGCCAGGAGATACTCGACAAGGAGCTCAAGGTAGCGTGTGGTCAGGTTCGCGTACCACCTCGTCATCTGCCACTTCATCGGCGCGCAGGGCGACCTCGACGTCTGCCAGGAGATACTCGACAAGGAGCTCAAGGTAGCGTGTGGTCAGGTTCGCGTACCACCTCGTCATCTGCCACTTCATCGGCGCGCAGGGCGACCTCGACGTCTGCCAGGAGATACTCGACAAGGAGCTCAAGGTAGCGTGTGGTCAGGTTCGCGTACCACCTCGTCATCTGCCACTTCATCGGCGCGCAGGGCGACCTCGACGTCTGCCAGGAGATACTCGACAAGGAGCTCAAGGTAGCGTGTGGTCAGGTTCGCGTACCACCTCGTCATCTGCCACTTCATCGGCGCGCAGGGCGACCTCGACGTCTGCCAGGAGATACTCGACAAGGAGCTCAAGGTAGCGTGTGCTCGGGTTCCGGAAACTATCTTCGTCCTGCCCATTGTGATGTCTAAAGGACTTATTCGATTTTCGACAAGTGATCAATGAAAAGCCAGTTTAGGTTGAGGTTACAGTCAAAATTCTTTTATTTTATGTATAATGTAGAACTAAGGAAAATATAACTATATTTACGAATTTATTAGGTTTAATTTTAATTCGTTCAAACTGAGTATGACGTGTAGGAGGAGGATATAATTATTTTACTTAAATTGAAACATGTGGGTTGTTCTTTTGGCGTTTGAACAGCTTTAATTACCTTTCTTACATTGAGCCAAAATAACCACTATATTTCAATCAAGATTTTATTCTGCAGAGTACCTACTTATAGGATACAGTTTTAGCAAATCACTGTTATTGTGGCTCCTTTGTCCAGAATATGTGGTTGAAACGCCAAGAGAACTCACTCACGTATGTACAGTCGACAAAACATGTGGTGTACCACTTTTCGACTCTATCTCGTGAAAATACGTAAATGGAATACTTACCATATTTTGACCGCCTGTACTAAGGTATACTTATAGTGTAGTATATGTGTAGTTTCACTTATTTAAACTTGTGTTTACTTTCACAAGCTTATTCGAGTATAAATTTGATGAAAACTACACTTTGTAAAACGGATTGAACAGAGAGATAATAGCTTCGACATGAGACTAGATCTTAAATGTACAGTTGTATATAATTAACGTACGTCCCCAGGTGTATCCCGACGGTGTATGGTTCCTGCTGTTTAAAGGGCGCCTGGAACTGATGCGAGGCATGTTCAACCCCTCCATAGTCACGTACAACTTGGCCATTGACAGCCAAGATATGTGGCTCCAGTTCCGGCATGTCTGCTACTGGGAGATCATGTGGGTTAATGGGTGAGTAAATTGCACTATATAGAATTATCACTTCCTATTCAATATTTCTTCGGTCATCATAGTAGTTTGGGAGAATCGACTTTCGACGACCTTTCGACTGATATGATAATTAACTACTTTATCGGTCAACTGAGAACCTGGTTCTAGGGGGTGGTCTACTGATCTGTGTCTATCATGTACAGGGTGGCCCATTCAAATCGGTCAGTATGGAAAAGTCTGAAACTATAATACATACGAAGATCTGTTCTTAGGAGCCATGTCATCGATTTTAATAATAAGGAAAACTGCGTTGATAAATATTAAAAAAAAAAACCTTTTTTTTCTTAAGATTTACACAAACTCCTAGTAAAATAAATTTAAGTACGTGAAAACAGTGAATTCCATTTATTTTAGACAGACGTTTCTTAGAGACATTTACTGCTTAAGACCTACACAAACGATATCTGAATAAAAATAGTGTAAGTTTATTTTTTCAAAACGACCGGGTTCGATTCCCTGCATGGTTTCAGTTTTTTTTTTAAATATATGAATGCAGTTTTTCTTTTTATCAAAATCGGTGAAATGGTTCCTAAGAACAAATCTTCGTATGTCTTATAGTTTCAGACTTTCCAATACTGACCGATTTGAATGGGCCACCTAGCTAGTAACTACTCGATTTAAACGTTTCATCTGCGAAAAATATTATGTGATCTGAATTTTCACTGCATAGAGTCGAACTTATTGCAGACCTAATGTTTACAATTTGCTTATAAAAATATAATATACCCGCGTTTTCGCTATGCGTTCTAGTAATATTTGAACATTATTATTATGAAAATTGCTCGCTCAGAACCCGTGCTTAGAACAAGACTTGCCATATAATAATGAATAATTAGGTAAACTAGCACAGTAATATTTCAGTATTTTGCAAATAATTGTTAGTGTTATTTATCATTATCAACTTTTAACTACCGTAGTCTGATATGTCAGACAATTAATATCCAGCTCACCTCGCCAGAGTCTGATAAATAAGACAAGAGTCTGAATTGGATTTAATGATGTAAAAGTTAGTCCCACTCGAATGCAATGTGATTTTGTATTGGTGCCGACACAAGGAGGTTAAAAGATTAATAAATGAATTAATGAAAATGAATTTACACACCTTTAAAACCAGGTTAAAAATGGATTGGCGGCAAGCGGCAATCTATGCCAACAAGCTCATGGAGGAGAGCTCGTGGTCGCGCACCATCTACACGTACACCAAGGCGGCGCTGCTGCTGCAGCTGGGCGACGAGCTGAAGCTGGGCGAGAGGCAGCAGTGCAACGACCTCATGAGGTACAGTCACCAGCCGCGGTGGTCGAGCCGAGGGCGGTGGAGGGGAGAGCTCGTGGTCGCGCACCATCTACACGTACACCAAGGCGGCGCTGCTGCTGCAGCTGGGCGACGAGCTGAAGCTGGGCGAGAGGCAGCAGTGCAACGACCTCATGAGGTACAGTCACCAGCCGCGGTGGTCGAGCCGAGGGCGGTGGAGGGGAGAGCTCGTGGTCGCGCACCATCTACACGTACACCAAGGCGGCACCGGCATATGTGCACGACAAATAAACGAATAACTCGTTACCACACCAATCGATCTCTTACTATAGAGGCCGAAACGAAAGGCTCGCTTCGCTCGGCCGTCTATGTCTCCGGCCGAGGATGTATAGTGCTTTTCTCAAACATGCAATGAAATAAACAACAAAAGCATCAAAGTTTTTTAAATGTATAGTGGCAGAATGTCATGATGCCTGTGCCACAAATGGAATTGAATTAAAATAAAGCACTTCGCCGGCCTAGGCCTTCAAGATTTGTATTTATTCCATTAATCTCTTGTATGCCGGAACGTGGATCCGCGTACGAGAGAACTATTAGAAAAAAATATTTCTGCCACACGAGAGGTTAATGACCTCTTGTCCTAGTCGCACCTGAAACGTCATACTTCACAGCCTATTATAAGGTACAATACAACAATAAATCATTGCATGTTTGAGAAGATTGTTGTTTTAACCGACTTCAAAACAAACCGTGATGATACTGATGATCTAGGAGAAATCGGTTGAAGTCGATTTTTTCTTTGATTCGGAAGACCAGCGTCAAGGTATGTACCTAACAAGTATTTTGACATAAAGGTGAGTGAAAACCTTTTCAGTGACGCTTTAAAAATTTATGATATGTTGTAGTTTGTACCTATATTCCTATGTTAAGCGCACTGAATAATAGTGCATTGTGCATCAAGGGAGGTAAGTACGGAATTACTAATGAGAGTGTTAGAAGCCGGACGCGCGGAGGGCTTTTAATGACTCGAGTTAGTATTCCGCTTACCGACCGTGATGCATACAATGATTTCCTCACACTTGCCGACAACGAAATAAGTTTTAAGACAAAATATTATTAAATGACGTACTGACATTTCTTTTACTCCCTAGGGAATTTCACTTTTCTATTACTCCCGCTACGCACGCAAGCAATGGCGCGCTTAGACAGCAAGTGTGATGAAAATTATTATTCTTTCTTTTTCTAATTTTGAATTGTGATTATTTCGTTTTTGGTACAGAAACGCGTCTTACTACAAGCAACGCATCGCGGGCAAGTCGCTCCCGATGGAGAAGTTCATGATCAAGCGCTGCGCGCGCTACAGCGCGCAGGGACACCGCCTCGTGCTGCCGGCGCTGGAGCTGCTGTGTCTGTGGAACATGTTCCCGGTGCTCGCGCGCCACGAGCGCGCCGCGCAGGACGTGTTCAAGGTACTTGTAGCTCTGTTCTATACACACACATGACATCATACAGACAGAAACGCGTCTTACTACAAGCCACGCATCGCGGGCAAGTCGCTCCCGATGGAGAAGTTCATGATCAAGCGCTGCGCGCGCTACAGCGCGCAGGGACACCGCCTCGTGCTGCCGGCGCTGGAGCTGCTGTGTCTGTGGAACATGTTCCCGGTGCTCGCGCGCCACGAGCGCGCCGCGCAGGACGTGTTCAAGGTACTTGTAGCTCTGTTCTATACACACACATGACATCATACAGACAGAAACGCGTCTTACTACAAGCCACGCATCGCGGGCAAGTCGCTCCCGATGGAGAAGTTCATGATCAAGCGCTGCGCGCGCTACAGCGCGCAGGGACACCGCCTCGTGCTGCCGGCGCTGGAGCTGCTGTGTCTGTGGAACATGTTCCCGGTGCTCGCGCGCCACGAGCGCGCCGCGCAGGACGTGTTCAAGGTACTTGTAGCTCTGTTCTATACACACACATGACATCATACAGACAGAAACGCGTCTTACTACAAGCCACGCATCGCGGGCAAGTCGCTCCCGATGGAGAAGTTCATGATCAAGCGCTGCGCGCGCTACAGCGCGCAGGGACACCGCCTCGTGCTGCCGGCGCTGGAGCTGCTGTGTCTGTGGAACATGTTCCCGGTGCTCGCGCGCCACGAGCGCGCCGCGCAGGACGTGTTCAAGGTACTTGTAGCTCTGTTCTATACACACACATGACATCATACAGACAGAAACGCGTCTTACTACAAGCCACGCATCGCGGGCAAGTCGCTCCCGATGGAGAAGTTCATGATCAAGCGCTGCGCGCGCTACAGCGCGCAGGGACACCGCCTCGTGCTGCCGGCGCTGGAGCTGCTGTGTCTGTGGAACATGTTCCCGGTGCTCGCGCGCCACGAGCGCGCCGCGCAGGACGTGTTCAAGGTACTTGTAGCTCTGTTCTATACACACACATGACATCATACAGACAGAAACGCGTCTTACTACAAGCCACGCATCGCGGGCAAGTCGCTCCCGATGGAGAAGTTCATGATCAAGCGCTGCGCGCGCTACAGCGCGCAGGGACACCGCCTCGTGCTGCCGGCGCTGGAGCTGCTGTGTCTGTGGAACATGTTCCCGGTGCTCGCGCGCCACGAGCGCGCCGCGCAGGACGTGTTCAAGGTACTTGTAGCTCTGTTCTATACACACACATGACATCATACAGACAGAAACGCGTCTTACTACAAGCCACGCATCGCGGGCAAGTCGCTCCCGATGGAGAAGTTCATGATCAAGCGCTGCGCGCGCTACAGCGCAGGACCGCGCAGGACGTCCTCAAGTTACTTGTAGCTCTGTTCTATACACACACACACACACACATCACATAAAGACAGAAACGCGTCTTACTACAAGCCACGCATCGCGGGCAAGTCGCTCCCGATGGAGAAGTTCATGATCAAGCGCTGCGCGCGCTACAGCGCGCAGGGACACCGCCTCGTGCTGCCGGCGCTGGAGCTGCTGTGTCTGTGGAACATGTTCCCGGTGCTCGCGCGCCACGAGCGCGCCGCGCAGGACGTGTTCAAGGTACTTGTAGCTCTGTTCTATACACACACATGACATCATACAGACAGAAACGCGTCTCACTACAAGCCACGCATCGCGGGCAAGTCGCTCCCGATGGAGAAGTTCATGATCAAGCGCTGCGCGCGCTATAGCGCGCACCGCAGGACGTCCTCAAGGTACTTGTAGCTCTGTTCTATACACAGACACACATGACATCATACAGACAGAAACGCGTCTTACTACAAGCCACGCATCGCGGGCAAGTCGCTCCCGATGGAGAAGTTCATGATCAAGCGCTGCGCGCGCTACAGCGCGCAGGGACACCGCCTCGTGCTGCCGGCGCTGGAGCTGCTGTGTCTGTGGAACATGTTCCCGGTGCTCGCGCGCCACGAGCGCGCCGCGCAGGACGTGTTCAAGGTACTTGTAGCTCTGTTCTATACACACACATGACATCATACAGACAGAAACGCGTCTCACTACAAGCCACGCATCGCGGGCAAGTCGCTCCCGATGGAGAAGTTCATGATCAAGCGCTGCGCGCGCTACAGCGCGCAGGGACACCGCCTCGTGCTGCCGGCGCTGGAGCTGCTGTGTCTGTGGAACATGTTCCCGGTGCTCGCGCGCCACGAGCGCGCCGCGCAGGACGTGTTCAAGGTACTTGTAGCTCTGTTCTATACACACACATGACATCATACAGACAGAAACGCGTCTTACTACAAGCCACGCATCGCGGGCAAGTCGCTCCCGATGGAGAAGTTCATGATCAAGCGCTGCGCGCGCTACAGCGCGCAGGGACACCGCCTCGTGCTGCCGGCGCTGGAGCTGCTGTGTCTGTGGAACATGTTCCCGGTGCTCGCGCGCCACGAGCGCGCCGCGCAGGACGTGTTCAAGGTACTTGTAGCTCTGTTCTATACACACACATGACATCATACAGACAGAAACGCGTCTTACTACAAGCCACGCATCGCGGGCAAGTCGCTCCCGATGGAGAAGTTCATGATCAAGCGCTGCGCGCGCTACAGCGCGCAGGGACACCGCCTCGTGCTGCCGGCGCTGGAGCTGCTGTGTCTGTGGAACATGTTCCCGGTGCTCGCGCGCCACGAGCGCGCCGCGCAGGACGTGTTCAAGGTACTTGTAGCTCTGTTCTATACACACACATGACATCATACAGACAGAAACGCGTCTCACTACAAGCCACGCATCGCGGGCAAGTCGCTCCCGATGGAGAAGTTCATGATCAAGCGCTGCGCGCGCTACAGCGCGCAGGGACACCGCCTCGTGCTGCCGGCGCTGGAGCTGCTGTGTCTGTGGAACATGTTCCCGGTGCTCGCGCGCCACGAGCGCGCCGCGCAGGACGTGTTCAAGGTACTTGTAGCTCTGTTCTATACACACACATGACATCATACAGACAGAAACGCGTCTCACTACAAGCCACGCATCGCGGGCAAGTCGCTCCCGATGGAGAAGTTCATGATCAAGCGCTGCGCGCGCTATAGCGCGCACCGCAGGACGTCCTCAAGGTACTTGTAGCTCTGTTCTATACACAGACACACATGACATCATACAGACAGAAACGCGTCTTACTACAAGCCACGCATCGCGGGCAAGTCGCTCCCGATGGAGAAGTTCATGATCAAGCGCTGCGCGCGCTACAGCGCGCAGGGACACCGCCTCGTGCTGCCGGCGCTGGAGCTGCTGTGTCTGTGGAACATGTTCCCGGTGCTCGCGCGCCACGAGCGCGCCGCGCAGGACGTGTTCAAGGTACTTGTAGCTCTGTTCTATACACACACATGACATCATACAGACAGAAACGCGTCTCACTACAAGCCACGCATCGCGGGCAAGTCGCTCCCGATGGAGAAGTTCATGATCAAGCGCTGCGCGCGCTACAGCGCGCAGGGACACCGCCTCGTGCTGCCGGCGCTGGAGCTGCTGTGTCTGTGGAACATGTTCCCGGTGCTCGCGCGCCACGAGCGCGCCGCGCAGGACGTGTTCAAGGTACTTGTAGCTCTGTTCTATACACACACATGACATCATACAGACAGAAACGCGTCTCACTACAAGCCACGCATCGCGGGCAAGTCGCTCCCGATGGAGAAGTTCATGATCAAGCGCTGCGCGCGCTACAGCGCGCAGGGACACCGCCTCGTGCTGCCGGCGCTGGAGCTGCTGTGTCTGTGGAACATGTTCCCGGTGCTCGCGCGCCACGAGCGCGCCGCGCAGGACGTGTTCAAGGTACTTGTAGCTCTGTTCTATACACACACACACACACACACATCACATCATCAGCCTGTGATAGTCCACTGCTGAACGTATGCCTCTCCTATTAACTATGCGTATAGACGCATTAGGAGGTAAATGCCTTGTTTTATACATTCCACAAAAAAGTCCACCGATGTTCCGTACAAACACGGATTCTCTCAAAATTGTGGGTTTATCGAAGTTCTCTTTCGTGACCAGAGGAGTCAAAAATTGCTCAAATATATTTAATATATCAACTAATAACTCCAGAAAAAACTCAATTATCGAAATGTACGAGTACACGCGTTAATATTTTTATTTATTGAATAAAAAAGATTTATAAATTACAATAATTTTGGCAAATATACATTAATACATCGTCCGTGGCCCACACAATGTCTTTCATCTCATCATAATTGTGAGGAAAAAAATTACAAAAATTCATATGTATTCACGAAACTTTTCGAAAATGGTGTATTTAATTTCAAAAAAATTGGTTTATTCTAATTCGAACACGTGAGTGACAAGGCACCGAGTAAGTTATCCAGGTACTTTGATTATGGAATTTTTAGGGTTCCGCACCCAGTAAACTAGATTTTCTGAAAATAGTTTGGAGTATTGTTGAATCAGAACTCCTCAATCTCGCGTGTGTGTCAAAGATGGGTACTAAATAAAAGAAGAAGAAATAGATTGTTAACTTGACTAACGATTTTATTTTCGTTTAGCAAGCTTTTTATTATTTATTATTCTCTACCATAATGGTTCCAATTTTCTATTTCTAACAAGGAAGGGTACCCAACTGTCCGACTCCGATTTTACTCATTTTGATATATGTTATAGACTCTATAACATATATCAAAATTATAGAGTAATCTAAAATAACGAACACGTATTTTTTTTTAGCTGCCCAAACTCAAGCTGTTAGGAGAAAATGACCTACGCCCCGCTCGAGTTTCTACTCAGGCCTTAGACTTTGAACAAATATCAAAATGTATCAAATCGGAGTCGGACAGTTGGGTACCTAATTGAATCAGGCGTTACTTTGCGGAAGTCCATATTAAAGGATGAACAATATTGCTTTGCTCTTCCGCGATACAGAATGTGTAGCTAATTAGTGTAACCCGCTATAATTACTTGCGTATTTTTTGCATGCAATTAATTTTCCCACCCTCCCGCCGCAAAAATAAATACGCAAATAACTATAACAAACCACCACCAATAACACTATACTCGACACTCGACACGTGTTTAGCCTCTCTACGAGGCATCATCAGGAGTTGACGATGTTGTCGGTCTGTTGCCGGACACCAGACCGACAACATCGTGAACTCCTCCGGCGGGAGGGTGGGAAAATTAATTGCATGCAAAAAATACGCAAGTAATTTTTCCTCACACTTGCTGTCTAAGCGCGCCATTGCTTGCGCGCGCTGCGGGAGTAATAGAAAAGTGATATTCCCTAGGGAGTAATAGAAATGTCAGTACGTCATTTAATAATATTATGTCGTAAAACTTATTTTTTTGTCGGCAAGTGTGATGAAAAACATTGTATGCATCACGGTAGGTAAGCGGAATACTAACTCGAGTCATAAAAGCCCTCCGCCTAACGGCGTCGGGCTTCTAACACTCTCGTTAGTAATTCCGTACTTACCTCCCTTGATGCACAATGTACTAATAGCGGGTTACACTAATTAGCTACACATTCTGTATCGCGGAAGAGCAAAGCAATATTGTTCATCCTTTAGTTGGGTACCTTCCTTGTAAGATGCCTACCTATATCTGATCTTATTTGCAGTTGATAGAATCAACCCGCGAGCGACTGGAGGCCGGCCCTAAGGATTGGATGGCGGGCTACGAGGCCGACAACCGGGCGCTGCTGTGGTACCTGCACGGCTGCTGCCTCGCCGCCATGGGCCTCCCGCGGCTCGCGCTTGACTCACTCGACTCGGTCATGCAGTGAGTGTTGCTCCATGTGGCAGGAATGTTTCACTGCGCAGTTTTGGTACATTGTGTATTAACCACTCACTTGCTTTGATTTTTGCGATAGACTCTTTGTCTATGTAAAATAAGAGTGATGACATGTTAACAAAAGCTACATGAAGCAAGTGAGTGGTTAAGGGTGGTAATTAAGAAGATTCATAATTCCTGCACCGCCCGTGGCGGCACACACAATGTTTTTCATCACACCTGTGAGGCAAAAAAAGTAAAAAAACAATATATTTTCACAAAACTACTCTAAAATGGTCTAAATCATTTCTCAAAATTAGGGATGACTTAAATTTATCATTTTTATAACAGCAGCGCGGGGCGCCACGCTAGTGCGACGTAATGTTGTATGAAAATTCTTGATGGTGTAATGACGCATCTATGGCGCGTATCGCCGCAGCGCATTGGCGCACTTACCGAACAGGTGTGATGAAGAACCTATTGACAGCCACAGTCGACAGGCGACCGAAAGTCTTGCCACGGACGCCAACGACAGCTACAGCCGTCGACGTCGTCGATACAATAGCGACTTACGCGTTAATACGTAAAGTTCCATTTCGCTTCAATAATCGTGAACGCGTGACGTCTAGACTGGAGCACGGCATATTCCTTCACCGTCTGGCAAAAGGTTAAGCATATTCGGCCGGTGTGCCTGCCGCAAACGGGATAGCTGTCTATCAGGTTTTCGAAGTTCATAACGTCATTAGTTAGCATTGTAATATACTGAAATTATATGAAAATATTTTGTTAAAGGTTGAAGAACGAGATCAAAGAAGACACGTTCTTGTTGCCGTACGCAATGGCCGAGATTGCCTTATGTTACCATTACTTGGATGATGACGAACGTGCGCTGCAAATACTCACTGACACCAGGTATGTATTAGTTAGGCACTGCTGCATTAAATGTTACTTGAATCTTATCTTGTCTTTTCTGAAGACGACACAAATATCTGGTTAACTCAATTCATGAGGCGGATTCCTATTTTATATTGAATAGAATCACGGATAGATAGTTTATTAATTCGTGAATAGAATAGTTCTTAATATTTGTTCTTTGTTTACAGAAAAAAGTATTCCGGGTATTCCCTAGAATCAAGGCTGCAGTTCCGCGTGCACTCTAGGATGATCATGATAAAGGAAAAATATCAGAAAAATAAAACTGAAACTGTAAAAAAGGTGTCGGCTTAATTTGAAGTAATTGTTTAACTAACTATTTAAATGTTGATATGACGGTACTCAGTTTCAAAAACATGATGGCGGTCGGTGTTATAATATTGCTCTTCGTTTCTAAAATATAATACCTTAATACCTGTGAGTCTGTGACTGATATTGACGCTTATGGAGTGAATGAGGATTTTCGGTATTTTTCTGCCACCAGGGGCCTATTTCTCGAAAGCTTGTAACTTGTAATACAAGCGGAAGTCCTTATCAAATTAATAGTGTCAAAAAGAGACTTCCACTTGTATTACAAGTTACAAGCTTTTGAGAAATGGGCCCCAGGCGGCGCTACGTAGGCATTTAGTCCGAGCAGTTAGAAGTTTATTGATATTGTAATGGGTTTTTTGACTTGTGTTTTTTTAATATTAAAGTATTTGAATCTTGAATCCACGACTTGCAAACGGTCGCTGAACTCAAAATTTAGCTCTAAAATAGGGGCGCAAAGTCATTGATACTAAAGAAAATTACTAGAACTTTGTTCATTTAATGGGAATTGCCATGGAACTATTTTGTTTAATTAGTTTAAATAACAATATTTCTAAAATAATGGTTTAAATAATAAATAAACCTTATAATATATAGGAAATTAAATACGCGTATTTATTATAACAGTTCCTTGGACTTTACGCCACAGTGCTGCCATCTCACCACCCCATAGCGGCAGAAAAAGTATCAAAAACCCTTATTGTAGGGAGATCCCGACACACGGGCGACAGACTGCAGTGTCGCTGTCACAAAATTGTTTATATTACGATGCGTGATCAAATGACATTCTATTTCTACAGTGTCACTTTGAAAAATAACGTGAATGGCGTAGAGGTTACTTTATTAATCTATGTTAGTTTGTTGAATTTGTCGATATTATTTTATTTTATTACGAACTTTACGTAAGAATAAGTGTTCAAATTTTGTAACAGATGCTGAAATGTAAATAGTCTAAAACGTGTTTAAAATTGTAACCATATTAAACCTACTTAGGTATCTAATGCTAACTACCGAATCAGCTCATAGAAAGAAATAAATATTTGCCTTCTGAATGTGAATAGATAGTCTTTGTCGTACAATTCTTTTGTTTGTTATTTATTACTTCGGACATTTGGGTTAGCACTATACTTATACCATTACATGTATTCTCTTTAAATGTAACTGCATTAAATAACATTATAAATATTATTACATAAAGATAACAGCTGCTTAGCTTTTAATCTGAATAAAGTTCAATGAAACGTCTTGGTAATAGTAATAGCATTTGTGTTAATATTAGTACAAAATCAAATTACTATGTATATCAGTAAAATATGTGAGATCAATTCAATCAATAATATGTAGCAAAGTAGTCATTGATCTTTCGCGGTTTCATGAATTAGTAGTGTATTCGTCAATATTATTAAATCGGTTTAAGTACTTGTTTATTAATTGTATTGATTTAAAAGTGAGGCTAATTTTAATAGTATCAAAAAAAAACCAAATTGTTGCTTACAACAAAGTAATATTAAATACGTGACACCATTGTTTTCATTATCTTGTTTTTGTAATAACGATATTTGTCAAAACTCGCACCATTAATTTTTGTTGTCAAATAAATAAGTAGAGGTATCTCTGTCACCGCCAAAAGTAATTGCGAATAATGTAAACAAACCATTAAATGTAATATTCATATTCTATCACAATATTATTCGTTGAGTTTAACTGATCCAATTAAAAACGAACAAAAGTCGCATTTGTCGTAAAGTAATTTAAATAGACTTTTTCAGTACAAATGGTGCTATTTTTACGCACTAGTGCGAGAAGTGTTTCATTTCTTGAGAGGTCAAAACTTAGGAGGGCCGTCTGTACTGAAAAAAATCGTACAATACATGTGCATTTGCACTTGTATTGTAATGCTAATGTACTATTTTAAGTTAATATACCTAAGAAATAAATTCAAGGGTTGGCTCTCTACGTTATGTTATGTTATCCATATGTTTATATTTAGTTTGGTTCATTTTTTCCGACGCGTCCATATATTTTAGCTACTCCGTAATCCCTTTATAAGATCATCATCAGTACCTATCGTGTTCTGATTTGGGATAGTTTGTTGCGCATTATTAATGAATACCAAACAACTTGAGCGAGAACTATTGGTAACTACCATTTTCCTACTACAATTTCTCATTTTGAGCTTATCAAGTTGTCTCCGGTGTGGCCCTTTAATTTAATGTGGGTTCCTAACGTTAGCTACTTAATCGCTAAAATGTATGACTGCGTCCACAGCATTGTTGGATTATTATTATTACATTGCTTGCTTATGTGATATAGGAATAAGGACAAGTATTGTTAACAATCAAGGACATCCTATTCTAAGAGTCAAATTTTGTTATTTTATAATTAGTTTTAATAGTAGCAAATATTGTTAATAAAAATCTATTTTTATGTGATAGGGTTTTGGGTGGATTTTTACTGATTTTAATAAGAATAAATAACATCTTTGTTTAAGTATCTTAAAAGAAGTGTACATTGGAAGCCACTTTTGATGATTTAGTATTGTGAACCTACTACGAGTATATTTATTACTTTTCCGCCAGAACAAGTTCGCTTCATCGCAAGAATTGGATATGGGTCAATCAACATTTTTCGTGCAGTCTGCTTGTTTAGTGCATTTTGTGACATTCTGAAACTTCATGATGTATAAACTATATTTATGACAACTTATACTTATGCTAAAATCATAATAAGTGGGGATTGTTTATTAATATCACTGTGACTCAGTTGACAAACTCTATAAACCCTTAATAGCTTATAATTTTTTTTTCTGATTTTGGGTCATGTCATTAGTAATTGTTATACAATAAATCAATATCTCTTCTTAATCTTAAAAAAAAATATAATTAATTATAAATATTTTTTATGAACATTTCTATTTTAGTGCAACAAATTACTTTGTTTTGCATATATCGTGTTTCCCTTAGGTTCCCGAAGGTATGAATATTATATATTATATTTTTCCCTGATAGCCATTGTCTTAAGGTTCAAGAAAATGCGGCTCTTTTATTTTTATTTCCTATAAATTGTTAATAATCTTTCGGAAAACTT
>JALPQI010017604.1:0-25905 GCA_025490895.1 Thaumatotibia leucotreta | reverse complement strand
ACTAATTAAAAATTAAAAGTAATGTAAATATTATAATGTAAAAGTGGTAAATTGTAGTTAATTCTTGCATTCGCTAAGTCGTCTTTGCACTAGTGTAGATTTAGTGGTTCTGACGGAAGATCAGCGCTGTGGACTCTCGAGTCTACAGCACGTATGCTGAGTCAGCGCCAATTCTATACCACGACACATGACTCTTGCGCAAATAAACTATAGGTTAACTTAATTCATAAGTTTCAATGTTATGTATTTATTTTGTTTAGTTTTTGTTTTCCTTTTTTGTGTTTGTATCACTGCGAATGTAAGTTGTGGTTTGAATAAAGTTTCTATCTATCTATCTATCTAAGTAGTTTACAACAGAGTAAAACATTATCTAAGAGCCAACCTATAGGGATTGTTTCAAAACGATTATTCGAACATTGTTTAATTATGTAGGTAAATTATTATATATTCGAATAATGTAATATAATATCCATTAGTTTTACTGTTGCTTGATACCATGATAATTTTGTAAATTTCCGCCTCATTCACGGGATTCAAAAATATTGTTCAATGCTGTTTTGTGACCGAAAATGTAAAATAGTTGGTCATGACATCATTATTTGTATTAAGCTTGAGATATATTATTGTGTAGTGTCTTTATAAAACTTATGAGAGTACTAAAACCATAATTACCTTGAAACTCTTTAACCCTTTGAACGCCAAGATCACAAAAGGAGCCGTGTGTTGTAAATGTTGTAATCATCGAGTATGCTGTCAAATTAGTCGTCTTGCTGGTGGCTTATTTTCGTTGTTCATTAGTAGACATATTGGCGTGTTTATCACATTTTGATGCTAGATGGAAGGCGTTTAAAAGGGTAACAGCATATTGCTTTTGTTCTTATTACCCTTTTTTTGGCAGAATTTAAAACAAAAATCGTGCGTTCTAGCCTCCTCGCCGTTGTGTAGAGCAAAAAATTCTGTATTTAATAAAATTACAAAAAGTTGGTAAATAAATATGTATTTTATATACACTGCCAAGTAAAGGGTTAACCGTCTCGAATTCTATCTTCTGATCTAGTGCTTCCAAATATTCGAATACCTCATGCCGTATTATTCGAATACTGAAATCAGCAGAATATTCGGATTGGAAGCCCTAATCTGATCAAGAGATTTCATTCACTACAGCTAAATACTTTTAAAACATTGTAATCTCGTATAAAATGCGTACTATCGCAGTCTTATATCACAGGTATTGCCTTTAGAGCAAATGATTACTGAAAAGTAAAATCATCAACCGAATGTGATGATAGATTTTGTTATAATTTATTATTAAAATTAAGTTGTTGTTGTATGTTAGTCTACAAAAAAATCCAGATATTTGATTAAATCTGATTCATGTCTGAATTTTTTGTCGTAGAATTTTACTTTAAGTTATTTTGTGTCTACACCTAATATATGTCTAAGAAAATATTAGGCGGTCTGTACGAGTCTTATGTTCACGTATGCACCAGGAGTTGCACTCGTACGGATGGCCGAATGTGATGATTTCGCAATATAAAATAACAAACTTCTGTTTTAATGTAGAAAAACATTGTGTACACGAGTCTTAATATATTTTTAGTCTGTGAATATTAATTTACCATTGTGTAAAGTAGTCTTTATAATTTAAAAAAATAGGAATGAATGTCATAACGTGCTGGTTGAAAAACTAAAGAAGAAAAATGGGAGATAAAGAATTGAAAATGAAAGAAACGGATCGCTGAAGATTATATCTGTATTAATTTAACAAGGATATTAAATAAACATGTAAAATACTGTATAACTGGATTTGAATTTATCAAACTTTAAAATAAAACTATTTCAAACATAACCAACCCAGTCGTTTTTAAATAACTACAGAACCCTACACTGAGCATGGCCCGACATGCTTTTGGACGTTTTTTTTCTTGCTTGTAATCATTAGTATAAATCACATGAAAAATATACATGATAAGAAAGTATGGGGAGTTTTAAATAAACCCCAAATAGTAATTACAAACTCAAATGACACTTTGTGCTGGAAGACTGATGTGTATTGTCAGCCAACATGTCATTTTCATGACATGTCAGCCTCCTAGTCTAGTTGGTAATAACCCAGCCTATGAAGCTGAAGGTTCCGGGTTCCAATCCCGATGAGGGAATTATTTGTTCCTTGGTCATGACCGTCTATGTATTTAAGTATCTATATGTCTATCTATTATATATAACGTCGCCTGGTACCCACATCACAAGCCTTAATTGAGCTTACCGTGGGACTGGGTTGATTTGTGTAAAAATGTCCCAAGATATTTATTTATTATTTATATTGTCGCCTGGTATCCACATCACAAGCTTTAATAGAGTTTACCGTGGGACTAGGTTGGTTTGTGTGAGATATCAAGATATTTTTCATCACACTTTCTGTCTAAGCGCGCCATTGCTTGCGTGCGTAGCGGGAGTAATAGAAAAGTGAAATTCCCTAGGGAGTAATAGAAATGTCAGTATGTCATTTAATAATATTATTTTATTTTTATTTTATTTATTCAGAAACAAACAGTCACATGTGGTTACATTTGATACATTATAAACTATTACAATAGCAGACTTACAGTCTCCTTAATTAAATAATGTACTCGTATAACAAAAAAAAACCTAAATGGGCAACTAAATAATATGTGCGTCAGCGCAAACGGAAAGGCACCCCGCCACGGTGTCTAAAATGAACCTTATTGAAGAACCCGTAAGGGCCAACATTATGTCTTAAAACTATTTTTTTTGTCAGCAATTGTGATGAAAAACATTGTATGCATCACGGTCGGTAAGCGGAATACTAACTCGAGTCATAAAAGCCTTCTAACACTCTCGTCAGTAATTCCGTACTTACCTCCCTTGATGCACAATGTACAGTCGAGGAATTTCCTACCTGTTTCGTACCATGTCACAGTGACAATCAATATGAAAGCTGCTAGGACTGTCATATTATAGCTACTATGACGAGGTACGAAATGGGTAGGAAATTAAATTCCTTGACCGTACTATATTTCATGCAGTTGGTACTGCCTGAGGGCGATGGGATCTGCCCGACGTGTGTGGGCCGCCTGCGAGACGCGAGCGACTTCAAGCGGCAAGTGCAGCGCTGCCAGGCCGAACTGCAGGCGCGGCTGCAGGAAACGAGCCGGGTTAAAGGCGAGTTTTGTGATATTACAATTAAATACTGCCTGTGTCATGGGCACCTTGCCACCGGGGGAAGGTTTGGAGGTGGACGTGTAGGTTGTATACTTTTATAGGTTGCTTTTAAGGTTTTTATTTTATAGCTAGTTTTCATTGTTTTTGTAAGTTAAGTTTAGTTCGTTTTTAAGTTAGATTTAATCATTTCTTTGTTCATATTATACCTAATTTTACTTTATTTTCAAATAAATTTAGAGTCTGCTTATTAATATGGAGTAAAAAAATTAAATACTAAAATGTTATATGGATCCATGTCGAAATATGAACTTTTCGTGTTTAAATACAAATAATGATTTTTCCTGTGTAATACATCGAAAAAAAACATTTGTGGGCGGATTTTTATTTTGTGTAGATTTTTAAAATTTTCCAAATTTGGATATTTTCATATTTTTTCTACTCAGAATCGCGAGCTGTTTCGATCCTCATTAGCAGAAAAAAGTGTCCCGAAACTTCTATACATTTCTTTTTCTTCCACTGAGTTACGGTCGAAGAAAAATAGTAACTCAATGGATTTTTTTTTTTGGGACACTTTTTTATTTCTATCAGGATCGAATAAGCTCGTGATTCTGATTAGAAAAAATGTGAAAAATTCAAATTTTGAAAATTTAAAAAACTACAACAAAATAAAAATCCGCCCTTGTAATACTTAGCAAAAAAGAATTTGGTTCATGTAACATTATTATGTCTTCTTCATCAGCGTGTGTTTGCTCTCCGTTGGGCATTCGACTCTCCAATTTGCTTCCACACAGAGCCTGCATTATTATGAATGAAAACATAAAATAATAATGTAGTTTTCATGTGGGTTCATGTAAATACGAGAGGTCTATCTCGCACTGAACTGTAATAGGTTGATGTAATAATGTGTTTTTCGTTTAATGGTCTTGTGCGGTACCGGCTGTGCCGAGTGCAGAGACCGATATAATTTTTGTGTAAATAATATGGAAATAAATGTCTTTTCTCTAACATGCAATGAAATATTGTCTTTACGTTCCTTAAAATAGACTCGGAAGTATCGCTTTTAGGCCGCAGTAACTCACTGGGATGGAAATGGATTTACAAAACATTATTCATGCCTAGGCCTGCAAAGTAACTTTTTAATTTCGACAACATTGTCATTATTTTTTTGTATGTTTGAGAAAAGCACTATACATGCCTCGGCATGAAAACGGATTCCCGGCCTCGTTACCTATCCGGTATATACCAACTTGGCCGGAAATCCTCATTTTCCCGGCCTCTGATGTAATGTACTATATGTTTACAGTTGAAGTGGCAATAAACGTGCAAGAAGAATACTCTGGTATGGCCGCAGAATCCTGCGTCGACGAAGACGTGTCTGCAGAGATGGACAGTGATGATGAACCGCTTGTACCTTCGAGTAAGGCGTCGGGTGAGTACGAATTGGAACTCTATAGAAAAATATAATATACTTACCTTAAACTTACGCACAGAAAGTGATACTTTTCCTCAAACGTGCAGGCGTGAATCTTCATAGTACTTTTCCGCACGGCCTGGTTGGTATTGCCGAGATACAGGGTGAATGATATGAAGTGTTACTATGTAGATTTTATTAAGTCTGGTGTCAAAGTAATAGCGGCTTATTATTGGAAATAAGTTTTGGACACCGCATTGAAGTCTTAGGCACGCAAACATTTGGGTTGTAGACCGCAAACGTAAGAAAGAAACTGAGGTTCGGCTTATAAAGCTCGTAAGAATCAAACATGGCTGAAAACCGAATTTCATGTATCATTTCTCCAGTGCAGTGAGTTTCGGACTTTTTATCAGGTCTATTTTGAAGAAAAATGTGAGAGCAATTAAACATGCTAGTATAAATGCAATGAAGAAAGCGATCGTTATTTCACTGCCACATACCACTAGCCAGTGGTCACAAACGTGCTGCGAGCAAATATTTTTTTACCATTTGAAGACAATAGTCAAAGGCAAAAGGTAGTCATATTGACTAAAAGTAAATTTAATCACAAAATGTTATATTTTTTTCTCTTGTTTTTTCTTACTTATAGTAATAAGTTGAAACAAAAAAACCGCAATCCTTTGACACTTCATATCGTTCACCCTGTAGTGTGGTTTTCCTTGGAATAATGCATTGTAAAATGTTGTATGATAGACATGTTGAAATGTAAGCTTTTTTCTAAATCCCGTCGGTTTTAAGACACTCGCATTTGTTAGTAACTTACTTGTCTCTAAATATCTTGGACGTGTTATACAAATCGACTTAGTCCCATGGTAGGCTCAATAAGGGTTTTCGATATTTTTTTTACCACCAGGCGGTATGGCGGTATGTTACGTGAGGTCCAAATAACTGTCAGATTCGTAGGTACTGTACATAAACCACGCTCGTCACCACGCTCTTAATGACATCATCCGGAGGGCTTTGGTGTCAGCTAATGTCCCCGGTTTGCTGGAGCCCCCTGGTCTCAGCCGGACGGACGGCAAGAGACCTGATGGTGTGACTTTGGTGCCTTGGCAGCGAGGTAAGTGCCTCCTCTGGGACGCAACTTGCGTAAGCACTTTTGCAGCCTCGCACCTGGGTCGCACCACTAGAGTTGCAGCAGCAGCTGCAGAGGCGGCAGCCGCCAGAAAGAGGGACAAGTACTCGCTGCTGGATAATTATGTTTTTGTCCCGTTTGCTGTGGAGACGTCTGGTTGTTGGGGGTCAGAAGCTAAGGTTTTTGTCGCGGAGATTGGGCGGCGTTTACAACAGAGAGGTCTTGACCCTCGCTCCGGGACATTCCTGGTACTAAAATTGTCAATCGCGATTCAGCGTGGCAATGCCGCGAGCGTGATGGGCACTTTTGCGCCAGGGATGACACGGGGCGAGTTATTTGACTAGAACTTTAGGTATGTTTTGTTTGTGACTAAAAATGTATGTTCATTGTAATAAAGTAAATATATGTACATAAAATATCGAAATTCTATTGTATTTGGAAGTTTATTGATTTTGTAATGTATTACGACTAAAAAATCGTCGCCGAGCTGAAGATTGAGCTCTAAAACAGGGACGCTCAGTCTACTACGAAAGAAAATTACTAGAACTTTCATAACTACAATAGGCATGATGACTGGCAAGTCAAATCAGCATCTTTTTTCGAACTGTCAAAACGATCACCACTATGGAATTTTATATGAAATACTCAAAGGTGACGTCACGTTTGAGTACTACCAAATCACCTACTCTTTTAAGTTCTTTTCAATTTATTAAATAGAAGTTCTGTACAAAAAATACTGCAATCTACTCTATCTTATCTTAGTAATAATTTCTTCGTGTATTATGTCGTGTATAATGTTCAGTGATCGGCATAGGGTGTGCCATTTCGGGTTATTCGCAACCTGTTACAATGACTTTGTCATCTGACTCTGCTGACAAATTGGTTGTACAACAGGTAAGAATAACCCGAAATGCCTATGCCGATTACTGATAATGTTAAATAATTTATTTTAACTACAGTCATCATCCCTATATATATACATAGATTAAATCTAACTAATCTACTTAACCTAACCTATATCTAATATTGGCCCTTGTAGCATGTACCGAGGATGCTGGCGGCGTTTCCTCGCTGTATCGCAATACTGATGCGTTGTGCGAGGAAGTCGCCAGCTCTTCGGTCTTTAGTTACGTCAACCAGACGTTTCGCGATCTCAGCAAACAATTCGCGTGCGCTGGGGCCCCATGAAAGAACTTTGTATATTTCATGGGAATTGACATGGAACTGATTTTTTTTATTTTGTTTATGCACTAGTGCGAGAAGGGGTTTATTTAATGTCAGGTCGAAGACTTCGGAGGGCCATGTGTACCGAAAAACGACGTACGATACGCTTACGAAAAGGAAATTCGTAACTCGTGTCTATAGAACCTCCCTTCGTTTGTGTTTTAATTTATCGCCACTCGTTGCGATCTGCATGTTTTTCTCACTTTTATCGTAATTTATCAGCCTCCGTAGCCCAGTTGGTAGTGTCCCTGCTTACGAAGTTGGAGGTTCCGGGTTCGAATCCCGGCGAGGGCATTATTTGTGTATTTATTTATCCCAAATATTTGTTACTTGGTCGTGGCTGTGTATGTATCTACCTATTATACATTTATATCGTCGCCTGGTACCCACATCACAAGCCTTAATTGAGCTTACCGTGGGACTAGGTCGATTTGTGTAAGATGTCCCAAGATAATAATAATTATTATTTTAATGTACTATTCAATTCAATACAATTTCATCACATTGGCAAGTGCTACAATTGTAAATTTACTGTTTCTCCAATCTGGGGCGTCTATAGGCTACAGTTACCGTTTACCATCGGAAGGGCCGTGCGTTTGCCACCAACGTAAAATGCAGTGCAGGAACTTTAATTAATCAGCAGTAAACAACTACTTTTTTGCGAAGCAAAATTACAATTGTCACAAAAAAACACGACAATTGTAGCGAAATCCCGACATAATATGCCGAACCTCATATAAAGATTGAATGAAAATTGTACTAAACCTTGCAACAATAGGCTACTTGACCCATTTTTAAAGTTTGTCGTATATTATTAATCAATATCTGATTAACGGAAAAAAAATATATATATATTTTTCACGACCTAGAAAACCGCAAAATTATAACTTAAAATTTAAACTTTCGTTACCGCGCGAAAACGATACTAGCCATGTTAATGCTTAGATTATCTGTGGTGTGACGTCACTCAAACTGAAAACAAACATTTGACATGTCACTTATGGTATATAGGCATATAGCTTTGCTTAATGTCCATGGCGAATTTCACTCGTATAAGATTCGACATGAAGTTAGTTTAAGATCCTATGACGTCACATCATGGCCGACACCGTTTTCAGAGTACGAAATTAAAAAAAAAAAAAACAAATTTTTCAGTAAAAAATATGGACCCATCAAACACTTTTAATACACAGTAATCGAAAAATAGTGATCTTTTCAATAAATACTATAGAAAATAATAATTTTTTGCACTAAATTTGATATGAGTCAAGTAGCCTATCGTCACGGGATTCGGAAAATAAAAAGTAGTTTATTAAAGATTTAATAACGTTATTAGTAATAATTTTACTTTGGTGGCAAACAAGCACATGGACCGTCCGATAGTAAGCGGTAGCCGTAGCCTACGGAGGCCTGTGACGTCAGTAATTATGGTGAAATAGGCCACAGATCTTTTAAGATTTTGTTAAGATATAACCTTTTTTTCTGTTAGCAGTACCGAACCAAACTGTAAAGCAGTTACCGAAGGCACCCCCCCTCCAAGCAACACCTCAGCCTAGCAACACGCGAACGACGCAACCACGCACGAGCAACAACAAAGCGACACAAAAGCAACTCACAAGCGACGTCAACGCTACTCCCTACGAATGCGGCACTTGCGGCGAAAAATTTATAAAAATCATACTTTTGAGCCAACATGTATCCGCAGTACACACTAAAACAGTGCCTAAGGCAAAACCTAATTTACCACCAAAATTAAAAAAAAAAGAATCAGAAGCACCGAAACCAGTATATAAACATATAATCCCAAAGAAATCGAAGACATACACCTGCGAAACATGCAAAGAGACATTCCCAAGCAAAGACCAGTTGTACCTCCACATGCCGTCACACGGAAAAAAGGTGTTCACCTGCGACATCTGCAATAAAATATTCACGTATATGTGCAATTTGAAGGAGCATAAACGAATACACAGTGGGGAGAAACCCTACACGTGCGATATTTGCGATAGAGCATTCTCGCATTTGAGTCACGTAGTGAGACATAAACGGACTCATACAGGTGAGAAGCCGTTCTTATGCGAGATATGCGATGTAAGGTATACGACTAAGAGGGCGTTGGAAAACCATAATTTAATTCATATTGACTAGTGCAGTGCCTAAAAATGTTCTGATGATTTTTCTGCGAATATCTGATATCATACCTCAGCTAACATGCTAGCGTGAAGAAGCGATAACTGTTACAGTCGACATCAAATTATCGCAGCGGCCACAGTACTCATAAACATCAGTCAGCCTCCATAGCCTAGTTGGTAGTGACCCTGCCTACGAAGCTGGAGGTTCCGGGTTCGAATCCCGGCGAGGGCATTATTTGTGTATTTATTTATCACAAATATTTGTTCCTTGGTCATTGCTGTCTATGTATTTAAGTATCTATATGTATCTATCTATTATATATATCGTCGCCTGGTACCCACATCGCAAGCCTTAACACGTTCGACGCCGGTGACACGCATATGTGACCGAAAAAACTGTACTCCTATGCCAGTGACACACATACGTGATCAAAGTAATATTATTCTTATGCCACTAGCATTAATCAAGTTCTCACTCCCATGCCAGTGGCATAGAAATACGAACGTTTTTGACACAGTACTGTGTCGCCGGCATAGGAGTACAATCTTTTCGGTCACACATGCGTGTCACTGGCATAGGATTTCTATAAGATAATTCCGATCGGCATAGTATAAGCACTTAGTGAAACAGTACCGGAGGCGAACGTGTTAATTGAGCTTACCGTGGGACTAGGTCGATTTGTGTAAAGATGTCCAAAAATATTTATTTATCTGAGCAAGCCTTTATTGTGATGGCTTTAAGAGTCTATGTTAGAATTCTGTCGATAGGGTTTTTCAACACTGGGGAATGCAAACGGTTTTGGAAAGTATGGAAAAACTGGTTATTCGTCGTAATCTCATACAGATAAAAACCGGTTTGCACGCCCTAGTGTTAAGGTTTTCTGTAAGTTAACGACTCAATTGTAATCCAGAAATTTCAACATTGTCAATTTCACTCCGACATATTCATTTCCTATGGCTTTAGAGTATATTTAATTAATCTTTGCAATTTTGATGGGTACTAAATACAAGATATGAAAAAAATATATGTATCATTTTGAGTATGATTTGCATTCGTGTAATTTATCTCTTAGCTACGGCAATTTTTTTATTCATTAAATTTATTTATCGATTACAATTTATATGTCGATGTCTAATTTTGTCAATCTCTCGTTCCTGCTAGAAAAATATCGAGGTATATTAATAACAATAATTCACGAAAAAAAATACATAACATCCATGAAACTAAAATAATACGAACTAAACTCACACACATCATGAGACTAGTTATATCAGTCCACTGCTGGACGTAGGCCTCTCCTATTATATATGCGTATAGACGCATTAGGAGGTAAACGCCCATAATCGCCACGCTGGACAAGCGGATTGGCGATCGCAGTAATGTGTCCACTCCACTGTGATGATGCTGCTGCCCATCTTTAATAAATAAATTATCAGTGACACTTTAAATCCAAATGACAATCAATCTTCTATCAAAGAATGGTCAGTGACACTACAATCCCTTAGTCGGCTCTTACGACATCAGCGGGAACAATTAATCGAATCGCATAAATTGTAACATGACAGTATAAACCATATCGTTACATAGATTCATCATATTAAAAAAAAAAAAAAACTGTTTAATTCGGACCATTATACATCCATATTTTGTTAGTAGACTTAAAAAATAATAGATTATAAACTATGTTAGTACAATACTTAATGCTAAGACAAATCACAACAACAACAACAACTCAAAACTCTAAAAACTACTATTTGGCCCTCCCCAACACTACATCGACCCAGTATTTTGTAAAAGGGCAGTCAAGGCGCTCTGCCAACGTTCTTAGCATGCTGTTGCTGCTTCCGCGCACTCGACTCAGCAGTGAGGCAATTCTTTTGCACCTGACAGCAAAAAAGTCATCTGCATGTACCTCGGCAAACATTGCCGACGCACTGCAGTGCTTCGGTCGCCTCAGCAGCATTCTAAGAACGTTGTTATATTGTACCCGCAATGTGTTATAGGCCTTCTGTGTAAACCTCACCCACAGGCTGCACGTGTAAAATGACTGGCAATACGCCTTAAACAGCGTAACCTTTACTTCTTCGTTACACCGTGCAAACCTGCGGGCGAGCATATTGCCCCTGACCGCCAGCGCTCTCCTTTCTCTTTCAACATCTAAGTCATCACTGAGGTCTGCCGTAATCATGTGACCTAGGTATTTAAAACTGTTAACAATTTTAAGGTCCACACCGCCCAGCATGATCCTAGGCAAGGTGGTACTATTGTATTTACGTGCCTTAAAAATGAGCACCTCGCTTTTGGTCGAGTTGTACCTAAGACCATGCCTTTGCGCGTAGCCCTCACATATTCCAACTAGACGCTTTATCGAACCGATTGACGGTCCCAGCAGAACCATATCATCCGCGTAGCTTATATTATTGAAGCACGTATCTCCGATATGACATCCGATATGCTCCCTGCTGAGACCCTCAATCAGTTCGTCAACGTACAAGTTAAAAAGGATCGGGGATGACAGCCCCCCCTGTCTGACACCACAACGGAGTTTGTATTCCTCCGAATCGACTCCCGCCCATCTCACCCTATTGACCTGGTTGTTGTACCAGAATCAATCAACAACGACGAGTGCAGGTCAATGCACTCGTTAGGTACGCTAGTTTTTTTCAACTTACTCCATAGTTTCTCGTAAACAACCAGGTCAAAGGCCTTGGATAAGTCCAGAAAGCACGCATACACCGGCGTGTTTCTATCCCTATAGTACCTGACCGCCTGCTTAAGGCACAAAATCGCACTCTCTGTCGACAGCCCTGACCTAAAACCGAACTGCGCATCATGCAGTTTGATATGTTTGTTAAGTTGTGCCGTAAGCAGACCATCGAGCACTTTCGCCAGCACTGTGGCAAGTGAGATGGGCCTATAGTTTGCCATATCAGACAAGTCCCCCGTTTTATTTTTTGCCAGTGGTATCACTACTGTGCGAGTGAGCTGTGACGGAAGATAAGCATGTCCTAGGCAGAGAGTATAAAACATGGCCAAAACACGTGGTAGGTGGGTTCCTGCATGCCTGAGGTGCTCGATGCTGAGGCCGTCATGCCCCGGCGACTTACCCCTTTGCATAGATATAATAATATCACTGACTTCCTTGGTTGTGAAGCTCAGTACCCTATTACGCAAGACAGTCTCAGCATCGCTCCCCCCAGGCTCCTGGTAAAAATCATTAGCGAACTCACCCACCTCCCTATCCCCCGCTGATGCGAGCATTGGACTAAATGCAAACGCCTGACTAAAATTATCGGCAATTGCTCTACGGTCGCATTCGCCCGCAACGCTCACAGGTGCAGCCAGTTTGGCATTAAATTTACTGGTGTGTTTCCAGAAAGCTTTAAAGTCCTTAGCTGCCCGGTGTGAGGCAAGAATATTGCATTTAATCTGTTCTTGCCTATCCTGACACCATTTTAGCTTGGACTTAAAAAGCTTTCTGGTTTCACACATTTCACGGTAAACTGGACCCTGTTTAGGCTTATTAGCCCACAGCCATACCAAAAACTTCTCCCTGGCTTCCCTGTGCGCGTTAGCCACATATTTGTTCCACCCCGCTATCTGTTTACCTCGTACCCATCTGCTTTCTTTGCTCGACTTTTTTGCCGCTTCCGTAAGTGCACCAATGATCGAACTATACATGTTATCGAGCACTGCTCTGTGCTTATAGTTGTTACATAGCTTATCGGCACACGACGTTAACTCGGCTGGAAAGTCGAGCATTGACAACAAATTATTACACATGGTATGGTACTGTTCTACGTCAGCGTCACATCTCTCGCCCCAGCGGACACCCTCGCAACTCGGAGGAGTAGGTATAGACTTCATTTGTACTCTATTTAGGTCACATTCAATTATTAGCGGCAGGTGATCAGACCAATACACGTCATACTTAACTTGAACACTATGTACTGTAGCTCGTGCTGCTTCAGTGACGATGCAGTGGTCCAACCATATTATAACTTACTTCATGCTAAGAACCATCCATACTTCTTTCTAGCACTGTTACATTCAGCTATGCTATTCTCTTATTCACACATTCGACGCTGCGTTCGTCAACGAGCTCGACGTCGAGACAGCCTTGTCTAAAATCCTAGCTGTTTTATTTGACATTAGGAATCCAGGCCGTGAGCGAGTTCGTCGCTGTTGCTGTTTTTCGTTAGAGAATACGAAGTTCGTACATTAAACGTCAAACTCTCGACGCAGTGTAGTTCCAGCTCACGCCGCATTCGTCGCCGGGCACTAGTATCGTTTAAAGTATATTAGTGAATACCATTTTTAGGCTCGACACTGCCGCAGCGGTGACACAGCGCTGACAGCAAGGCGGTTTCCTTAGTGAATAACACTGCAGTCATCAATTGCCCTAACCCTGTCGTAAACACGTCACAGTGTGGTGATGCTGCGAGTATGGAGTTGAGGAGTGCAGTAGCGCGAGGGATGAGGGAGTGTCGGTACAGGTTCGTGCGCGAGGCCGCAGTAGCTAGAAGGGGTACTCTCAGTCGTAGTCGTTTGGTACGTTCAGTTTTAATATTTTTCTCTAAAAGAGAAATGCTGTCTATTTTGTCCCTTAACACAAGGGAAGAGATTTTTGTTTGTTTTTGTCACAACGCGGCGTGGATTTCTAATAAAACTACATCAGTGCTTTAAATAATTTATAAAAAGTTTTTGTGTAACAATTTAAATTAATTTAATAAATATTTCTGATTAAAACATATTTTTAATTAGTCATGCTACTATACTATAAATCTAAAAGTCATAAACCAAAGAAAAAATATCTAGTTGTGTGGTTCCCTACCTGTAGTACAGTCGCCATCAGATATATGGTTATTAAACAGAGATACGTTTATGCCACTGTTGCTTTACTAAAATACAGGCTGGCTCATTAAAATCAGTCAGTATGGGAATGTCTGAAACTATCGGACATACGAAAATATGTTGTTAGGAAACATTTCATCGATTGTAATAAACAGAAAAACTGCATTAATATATTTAAAAAAAAACTACCCAGCAGGGGAATCGAATCCGGTTGTTTTGAAAAAATAAACTTATCTGCACTATTTATATTCGGAAATCCATTGTGTAGGTCTTAAGCAGTAAATAGTAGTATTTGTTTTTAGGAATCATGTCTATCACCGATTTTGATAAAAAAAACTGAATTTATACATTAGAAAAAAAACGCGTTGAATATGTGAAAACAATGTATTTTATTCATTTTAGACATCATGCTTCTTAGAGACATTTACTATAAATGTCTCTACATTCCCATGCTTCTTAGAGACATTTACTATTTTCACATATTCAAAACGTTTTTTTTTCTAATGTATAAATGCAGTTTTTTTATCAAAATCGATGATAGATAATTATGATTCCTAAAAACAAATACTATGTATATAGTATATCTTATAGTTTCAGAAATTATCTTTCAAAAAAAGAAGTTTTAAGACAAAATATTATTAAATGACGTACTGACATCACTTTTCTATTACTCCCGCTATGCATGCAAGCAATGGCGCGCTTAGACAGCAAGTGTGATGAAAAGGTGACATTAACTGACCCCCAAGATCGCCTGATTTGACAGCTCGTGATTTTTTTACTGTGGGGTTATTTTAAAAGATTTGTCTTTTCTAATTGGCCAACGAACCTTTAGCAATTAAAACAAAATACTCGAACCACGATCACTGAAATAACGCCGGAAATGTGTGAAAAAGTGATGAAAAATGGGATGAAAATGGTTGGCATCTGCGATGCTACTGGAGGTGGATATTTGTCTGAATATTTTGCATGTGTAATTGCCGACCCAAAATAATTATATTTAACCAGTGATACTTTATATTGTTTGTATTATGTATAGAATAAAATTTCCAGAATAAAGTGTATATCGTCGGGTTAAAGGCAGAACCAACTATTTCCTTGAAGTTGGTTTTGACAAATCGTATTTTATGCCAATGACATAAAACACTATTTGCTAAAACAAGTTTTACCGAAATAGTTGGTTTTGCCTTTAAAGCGGCGATATGGGTGATTCTTAAAAAAAGTTCAGCAAAAGAAAATAAAAACGTTTTTTTTCTTTACTGTTTTTCGCAATGTACATCGAAAGTATATACCAAAAGCATATTTTTGATGTATGTAGACAAGCTTAATACCATTGGAAAAGGCAAAAAAAAATTGCATGTAAACACGGTTGTGACAATGTATGACACGGACGTGACATATTTGCAATAAATGTTAAAATTGATGTGTTTAAATTCGTAATATCATAATTTATTATGATTAATCAATAAAATATACCAAAAGCATATTCTTGATGAATCTGGATAAGCTTAATACCATTGGAAAAGGCAAAAAAACCATGTAAACACGGTTGTGACAATGTATGACATGGACGTGACTTTTACCAATAAATGTTAAAATTGATGTTATTAAATTCGTAATATCATAATTTATTATAATTAAGCAATCAAATAAAGCAACGACATGGTTTCATTAACAGTATTTATTTGCATTTTTCTTCAAAACAGTAATTAATTATTTAGATATCCCTTTTACAAGGGTCGTCTGAAAAGTTTCTGGTCTGACAATGGAGAATAACTTTTTAAAAAAACCTCCTTGGTAGTACAACCTTACTTTTTTTTGATGTTAAATGTCAAAATTGGCGCCATTTTATCGATAAGTTTTTTTATAATTGCTGATTTCCTGAAACAATACCTACAACATTTCTAATATGCCAGATACAAATCTTGGCTCGGTGGACAGAGATTTTCAAGAACGAAGGGGTAATTGGGGCCTATTTTGAAGAGCAAGACGGCAACTACTACTTGGCCTTGTTAAAATCATGGGAGCATCGTAGAGACAATTGTATAGCCATACAAGAGTTACAAGGAGACTATGTTGAAAAGTAAATAAAAAATATAACACAAAACGACTTGTTTCTATGTCAGGCCAGAAACTTTACAAATCCATGGAAAAATGGACAAAATAAAAATGCTCAATAAATAGTGTATACTAAATATTCTAAATCATCTATAATAACAGTTTAAATCCGTAGATTATCTAAATGAAACGAAAATGTCACGACCACGTGTGATATATGTCACAACCACGTACTCAATAAGTCCATGGCCGTGACGTTTTTTTCATATCGTGGTTGTGACAATTTGAGACGTGTTCGATATAACCTAAAAGCTTGCCATGATCTCACAAATCTTAATTAATTATCAGGAACTACACTGTGTGAGGTACATGTTATGTTTCAATCAATAGTGTGACATTGTTACTTACGTTTAAAAGCCAAACACGGCGTTGACGTGTTAAGGTTGTCCCTTTTTATAAAAAAATACGGAGAAATTTTTCTTGAGACACACACAACGTTCAGTTATTTGCAAATTTGACAACAACACAATGTTGCTGTTCTAAAAAAACATAAAAAGGGTTGCCAATATTAAAGACACGTTTTTACAGAGATGCGTATTTTTATAGTAACGTACACGGTCGTGACACAAAAACTACTCACACATTTTATTCTGATGTAAATCATAAATAGTAATGGTTATTAAGATTTCTATAGTATTATCTTATAAATCAAACATTAACCTTGCATAAATGCTGTAATATTTTGCGTGAGAATTTGACAATTCACCAGAAAAAAATATTATATTTTCGAATTCGGCAATCTCACACAACACGGTCCGTGACATTTTGGGGTTAGCAATTTTTTTTTATAGCTGGCTAATAACTTTATGGCAAAAATGATGCTCTGACATGATATTAGTGGTAATTTACTACGTGAATTAATACACACTTTATATATTTTCCCACAAAATATATTCGATTCTTACATATCACAGAAAAAAATGTAAGAATAAGAATCACCCATATATCTCATTTGGCCACCCTGTATGACTATGAATACATTCTAGATTGTCTTATACACTGTTGTGCCAACAGTACTTTCAAATCCCATTGTAATCGCTGTTTAATAATATCTACTTCAATATAATTATTACTCGAACTATTAATTGCGCCACCGAGTACCTACACGACATCTTCTCACGAAATTTTGCTTTGCTCCTTGTTCTACCTTTGCCAATTTTGGCAATACGTCAAAACAACGGTTAACTAGACAACTCATCATTTCAATGATTTAGGCATAAATATCTGTCCAATTTGCGAAAGAGACAGAAATATATTTGTCACGATGACAAATGTCTACTCTTTTCGAAGAACGTCACAACAAACCACTCTGTTCTAAATTCAAATTATTGACAACCTATTCAAGACGTGTGGCTGACCATAAAGAATTTTAAGCGAATACTTCCCGATTCGCCGGATTCCTGTTTCGCCGGATTCTTATTTCGTCGGATTCTTGATTCGCTGGGTTTTTTTGATTAAGAAATACTACAGAAATATCGCAGTTATACCTATCTACTAAATAAAAGGTAGACGTAGAGAAGCAGATCATTTCACACAGTAAGAAAATATAAGCACGTTTCTTTTACCTGGGTGATTTAATGTATATTAATATTTCCGACGAAACAAGAATCCGACGTAACAAGAATCCGGCAAAACAGGAATCCGACGAATCGGGAAGTATTCTTTTAAGCGATGTGTATATGACTCTAAGGTATATTTTCCATAAATGTTGAGATATTTACGACCACCCCGACTGCTCAGATATTTCTGATTATCTCTGTGTTCCGATATTTTTGCCTAATTATACGTTACGAATTCATTGAAAAGTGGTTGCTCCTAAATTTATGACGAATTACATGCCTCTAAATTATTGCCCTTTTCTCACGTAACGAATTTATTGAAATTTTACGTTGCTCCGATTTATTTGGGGACCTCGACCGTTACCATATATCTGATGGCGACTGTACATTGGAGAACAATTAAGATTATAAATATTGGATGTCATATAGCAAAGAAAAAACTACCAAGATCACCAACGTCTGAGGTGTGAATCTTGGTCTTAAGACCGAGTGGCCAAGCGGTGCAGTCATCAGCCCCGAAAGCTGAGCAATTAGGTTCGATTCCCACCTCGGACGTTGGTGATCTTGGTCGTTTTTTCTTTGGTATATGACATTCAACATTTATAATTAACAAAAAAAAATAGTATTAAGTAGTGTGACTAACGGGGAAAAAATAAAAGTACAAATCAAAATATTTAGTTAATAAATCATTTGATTTGTGTTTTCACAATTACTTCAACAATTAAGATTTTTCTTTGATTATCATAATATAAATACACCCTTCGGTTAGTATCAGTTGATAGGATTCTTGAACATTCCATATCATTAAAAAATGTTACTAACTTTTTAAAGATAGTTTTAAATAAATAGTGAAGTTCTTAATAATCGCGGGACCTAGTGATTATCGGTTGAGTATTCTTTAGGGCCGAATATGAAAAAAATGCGCATTAACTATTGCTTAACCGTAGCCTAGTTGGTAGTGACCCTGCCTTTGAAGCTGGAGGTTCCGGGTTCGAATCCCGGCAAGGGCATCATTTGTGTATTTATTTATCACAAATATTTGTTTCTTGGTCGTGGCTGTGTATGTATTTAAGTATCTATATGTATCTATCTATTATTATTATATATATCGTCGCCTAGTACCCACATCACAAGCCTTATGACCAAGGAACAAATATTTGTGATAAATAAATACACAAATAATGCCCTCGCCGGGATTCGAACCCGGAACCTCCAGCTTCGTAGGCAGGGTCACTTCCAAACTGCCAACTAGGCTACGGAGGTGACAAATTTTGCAAGCCTCCGTAGCATTTTGCCTTAAACTGTACAATATTTTTGAAAGCGATTTTATGCGAGTTCCATCTATGCCTCGAACATATATTTTTTTACAGATACGAGTAGTATTTAAATTCTAGAAAGTTTCATCGTGTAATGAAATGTTTTAAAATGTATGTGAAGAATCTCTTAATAATTACCAAAGTCCAAAACATGCAAAATTATACAAAATTGCAAGTTTTCTAGTATAAACAGCTTTAAATGTGCCGAGACCTTACTTTTAGCGATATTGCACAAATCTCATACAATATTAAACAATACGAGTATAAATATTATGCAAAATGTATCACTTTGTTTCTACACTTTTCACCCATTACATGCTTCGCACTGATATGAGTTTCACATGATTATGTTCTATGTCTTTTAAGAGCACGTAAATCCGCAAAAGTCTTTTTGCACGTCTCGCACGAATACGGTTTCTTTTTAAGTCTATTCTTATAGATTCTTTTGCTATGTTTCGCTGACACGTGTTGACTTAAAACGAGTAATTGTTGGAATTTTTCGCCGCATATTGCGCACTCGTATGGGTTGATATCGCTTGTGTGTTGGTCGCGTGTCGCTCTAATGTTGCTCGCTGGTTGCGCGGTAGCCGGTATGTTGCTAGCTTTTTCGACGGAGACGAACTCCGGCTCCTCTAAATCTTGAGTTTCAGCTGAAAATATAAGGGTGAATCAACTTTTTGTCTGTTATTGCCATGGTTACGGTCTCCTGAGTCACGCTGCTTTTATGCAAAATTATGCTACTTAAATTATGTAAACATGCGTGTGGCCGTCCGTGTGGTCGTCGGTGGCCCATTAAAGAAAGGGCTTATTACCACCAGAAAAAACAATTTATTAAAACTATTATCATTAATATCATTATTAAGAAATAACATAATGTCTTATTTCAGCGAAATACCTACGATATTTAAGGTACTTTCCCGTTATTACGATGTTTTGGGATTCCCTTTAATAGTTATTTGTTATACAAGGGTGCAAAGTTGTATTTTACCCGCGAGTATGAAATTGAAACACGAGCAAGCGAAAGGATTCTATAGTTGAACCACGAGCGAAGCGAGTGGTTCTAAAATAGAATCCTGAGCGCAGGGAGTGTTTTAACATACGAGAAGTAAAATACATTTGCACCCGTGTGTAACACAAAACTTTTCCCCTCACTATAGCGAGGAAACTCAAAAAAGGTAATTATTTGTTCACATTACAATCATCATCGGGTTAGTGATAGTAATTTTCCAAATGCATCATGTATTTAATGCAAGATTTTGTCGCAGTAAACTTACCACGAAAAAGTAAACGCAGCACGATTTTAACACATTCCTGTAGTTGCACACCAACGCCAATGCATTATTAAATCATTCTCATTCATTATTTTTACAAAATTATAACAGAACACCCTGAAAGTTGTTTAGTTTACTATTTTTATGCGTGTTCGAGTCGGTAAATAAAGATTATAACCTATAATATTCTTTGACAATGTTGACGTTGACATTTTCTGCGTTTTGTGATTGCATCTAGTCATCTTATCATCATTCACTAAAACAATTGTTACTTATGGAATTTTAGGATTTATCAATGTGTCAGCCTCTGTAGCCTAGTTGGTAGTGACCCTGCCTACGAAGCTGGAGGTTCCGGGTTCGAATCCCGGCGAGGGCATTCTTTGTGTATTTATTTATCACAAATGTTTGTTCCTTGGTCATGGCTGTGTATGTATCTAAGTATCTATACGTATCTATCTATTATATATATCGTCGCCTGGTACCCACAACACAAGCCTTAATTGAGCTTACCGTGGGACTAGGTTGATTTGTGTAAGATGTCCCAAGATATTTATTTATTTATTATATTTATTTATATGTTAAAATCATCATATTATATAAAGGTTTGTATTTTACACTAAATTCTCAAACAAATTATTTTATTATCATTAATATGGAACAATTTCCATGAGCATTTTACGTTTTGTTATTCCAAAACCAAGATCATTACTTTGCCACACAAGTGAATAATATGCGTTTTTACACGTTCGTATTAAAGGATAAACGAGCACTTTACGAGCTAGTGAGGGGAAAAGTGATTTATTATAATAAAGCTTCTCAACTCACCAATTTCTTCTATTTTCTGCACATTCACTGGCCTCGAAACGGGCTCTGTTTTTGGCCTTAACATATCTTTCTCTGGGTCCAACGTACTTTTATCTGGACTCAATATGATGATCTCCTTAATGTCTTGATAGTTCTGTTGGTCCCCAGGATTTTCTGGACCCTCTTGGATGAACACTTCTGCTTTAACTGCAAAAAATACCAAACATCTATATAATTATTAAAAAGTAAAAAAACTTAAATATTTTCATTATTCCATAAATAAATAAAAACAATATACATACATAACTATTTATTTAAATTAATTATACAAATCATTAGACAGCCATACATTCTAAACAAAAATAAACTTAACCTAGAAAATCAAACTACTACGACAATAACGTCCAAAGTCCTCAGGGTAGGCAGCGCATAGGCGATTTTTTGGCCACTATGTCCTTGGGCCTCAGTTCCTTTCCATCAGGTGAGCTGAGAGCTCAGTTGTCTACCTTCGTCACATAAAAAAAATATTATTCATATTCATGATAGGAAATAGGTAGACGTTTGACCACGATCATACCTGCTTGTAAGTGATGATGCAGTCTACGGTAGAGCACGCTTAGCTATGAGATACCTATTCACTCTTGCCTTGAAGATATTCAGATTGTACCTACTCATGCGGAAACACAGTTTCGGGCAAGGCATTCCACTCTTTGGCAGTTCACATAAGGAAAGTCGAAGCGAAACGCTTCGTGCGTATTTTTGGAATACCTACCATGAAGCGATGCCAGAGTGCCGATAAAATGGGGACGGAGGAATAAGGTTGTGCAAATAAACATATAAGATGTAAGCCAACCTTCGATGAAAGGTTTCTGGCGTCCCTGCCGCCGCTGTGTGCGTCGCGCTAGCAGCTGCCGCTTGAGATCGCTGGCGTCCCGCAGCCGGCCCGCACATCTGCCGCAGATCCCGTCGCCATCGTCTGGCGTTAACTGGATATTGAATATAAAAATTATTGAAAAAAAAAATTATAAAACGAAAACACAAATCAAATTATTTATTAACTAAATATTTTGATTTGTTTTTTGTATTTTTTTTTCTTTGGTATCCTCCTGTCGCCCAGAGGCCTATTAAAAGGTCTCCTCAAACAAATGAAATCCTATTCTATTTCCTGCACTATTAATACAAATTTCACAGGCAATTTTCTGTCTGGGCGGCAGGAGACTATGACATCTAATATTTATAAAAATTATAAACCTTTATCTTTAATGTAATGACCAAGTAAAGTTTAAATATTTATGAAATAAAAAAAAATATGAAATTTATGAAATAAATATTTAAAATATTTAGTGAAACAGGTTACTCAAGAAATTAAAGTTGATGTTTACTCAACACATTTTGATCCGTTTCAAGGATCCTCATCATGGAGTACCCGCAACTAAAGCCCGACGTATACAACCAGTACACACACTTAAATTACATGAGAAACTGGTTTCGCTAAATATGTTTGAGTATCACATTAGTTAAGTAAAATTTATTAAAAATGACAATATTATATTTTAGTCTGATACCCAATGTTTAAAGATCAAGAAAATGCTGCTCTTTTATTTTAATTTTACTAAAACCATTTTTTTTAGTTCTACTGATGACATTTGTTTAATTTGCTGGCTGAACAAAACCTAACTATGTTAGTCCTTGACAAGTATAAAGAAATAAAAGAATAGAATAAAAAATCACTACCTGTTCATGTCACTCTAAAAACAAAATCTAATAAATAACAAACATATAAGGCCATAGTCGGATTTTGATAGTAAGTCAGCCTTTAAATCAACCAGACTCTAGTATTTTTTTGTGAGTACCTCTTATGGTGAAGAATATTTCTGCTGAGTATCAACGTCCTATCGGTGACAGTTTTTGACTTATGATTTTTTTTAGTTTTTTCTTTAATGTGTTGTATCTCAGGATGTATAAAAGCGAATTGATTCAAATTTTGAAATAATGTTCTTTATTTAGATATGCATCGAATTTAAAAAAATGAATATCGATTGTCGTATAAAAAAAAGAAAAAAAAAGACCAAAAAATTTTTCATATTTTTTTTTGTGTACCTATGAAGTAGTGACACCTCTATTTTCTTTTTCTAATTATAGACCATACATTGGCCTACTAGTTGCCTAAGTATTAAAATTTTCCAAGCGGTACTTCTTACCAAAAATCGGCAATATGTGTGGTCAAGTTCTGCATTCAATCGGTGTTTTTCAATGTAGTATACAAACTCTTCATTTATATTTGAGTTTTCTTATCAGGTTATCTTATTTAAGAGTAAATGCTAATGACAACTTAATGTCATCATGATGCAAGCTGTTTATTTCATTATTAATCGGCCGTTTATTATTTTAACTAGCGTAATTCGATATTATTTATGAGATATTCATTAAAAATAATATATTGCAGTTAAATATTATCGAGATACGCTAGTTGAAATGGTAAACGGCCGATTAATAATGAAATAAACAGCTTGCATCATGATGACATTAAGTTGTCATTAGCATTTACTCTTAAATAAGATAACCTGATAAGAAAACTCAAATATAAATGAAGAGTTTGTATACTACATTGAAAAACACCGATTGAATGCAGAACTTGACCACACATATTGCCGATTTTTGGTAAGAAGTACCGCTTGGAAAATTTTAATACTTAGGCAACTAGTAGGCCAATGTATGGTCTATAATTAGAAAAAGAAAATAGAGGTGTCACTACTTCATAGGTACACAAAAAAAAATATGAAAAATTTTTTGGTCTTTTTTTTTCTTTTTTTTATACGACAATCGATATTCATTTTTTTAAATTCGATGCATATCTAAATAAAGAACATTATTTCAAAATTTGAAGCAATTCGCTTTTATACATCCTGAGATACAACACATTAAAGAAAAAACTAAAAAAAATCATAAGTCATAAACTGTCACCGATAGGACGTTGATACTCAGCAGAAATATTCTTCACCATAAGAGGTACTCACAAAAAAATACTAGAGTCTGGTTGATTTAAAGGCTGACTTACTATGAAAATCCGACTATGGCCTTTTACCATCTTCAAAAAACTTCACTTAGCCATTATACTTTCTTAGGTCATTATAGTCACTTGATTGTTTTGTATCATTTTATTACCTAGTTGCTGTGGCCATGGCTACCTAAATTTATTATTTATTTTATGGGTCAATCACCTTTATTTATCACATCAGACCAAAACTACTGGACTCAATATTTTTCAAAAATTACAGAAAATTGTTCCTAACATATAGTTTAGTTATAACTGTCATCCTGTATAACTATTTTTCATCACACTTGATGTCTAAGCACGCCAGTGCTTGCATGCGTAGCGGGAATAATAGAAAAGTGAAATTCTCTAGGGAGTAATAGAAATGTCAGTATGTCATAGAATAATATTTTGTCTTAAAACTTATTTTTTTGTTGGCAAGTGTGATGAAAAACATTGTATGCACTACGGCTTCAGGCTTCTAACACTCTCGTTAGTAATTCCATACTTACCTCCCTTAATGCCCAATGTACTATTAAAATATCATAGAAAATCTCATTATTCATAAACATACGGAACCGCAACTGGCCAGTTTTTTTGTCAATGATTATACTTATGCTACTTGAACAATATGGTTGTAATCAGCATGTGCTTTGTGTGTTGATATCAGTACCAATTTCACAGCACCATCTCAAAAACGTGCCGGTTGGCGGTGTCACTCCTTTACCATGGAAAATCATATGCCGGACTATTAAAAAGTGGAATACTTTACCGGCACATGTGTTTCCGCATACCTATAAGTTGGGACCCTTTAAACGAAGCGTGAAGAAGCATCTAGCGGGCCAGCAAGGCGGTGGCAACTAACAGGTTACTGATTGTCTCCTGTTCCTTGCCGCCACAATTTGGGCTCTACTTTTCACTAACGATCAGGTGGAGTGGAGCCACTTTGTTGTGCCAACACAAAAAAACATTTGACTACAGCGCCGCAAAATGATTTCATGACAACCCTCTCGTACTATGCGCCACTCGTTAATAATATTCCTAACACGATTTTCATCCCATCAGAGCCGAATCAGATAAATCAAATATACAAACTATACTCCTCCTAGAGTACGAGTATGTGTAGCTGCTCACGCGTTTCCGCTACTGCAGCTGTGGCCGGGTCGCATCCCACGATGGCGGTACGGTCGTTGCACCGTCATTTGGGAACAGTGTTGAGAGGCTGTTGCTTAATCAGTTAAACTACCGGTAACTTCTAATATATATCAGCCATCACTGGACGGTAAACTGAATGTAAAAGATATCCAATTTACCTGTATGCCGAAGCAGTCATTCAGCATGTCCGAGTATATTTCTGTTTTACCGAGATGTGTGTACGACGTCGACAAATTCTTATCCGGAACACCCGAGCAACAAACACAAGAATCCATGATTTTTTACAAGACAGACTGTAAAAAATATTGTATATTACTATTTCTAGTGCCTTCCAGTTTTAAATAATACTCATACCAATATCCAAGCTTTCTAGTCTTTCTTTATTTAGAATGAGAACACATAATGAGCGGTGTAATTATGTTTATAAAACTGACAGTGACAGATGACAGTGATGTTACGTGCTTTTTCCAATTGTTGTTAGGCTAAGACCATAGGCCATACTGCCTAATTTCGTAGTAATGACCATAGACATATAAAATTGATAGACCGAGTCTATTTTATCTGTGGGTGACGCCAGCAATGCCTGTCAACGATCTTTGTTTGTGTATACTAGTGCACCTAAACCGCAAATAGTAAAAGTGATTAAAATAAAGCTTTTCATGTATATTTCTGTTCGATAAGTGCACGGAATGTGATAAAAGTGATGACTTG
>JALPQI010017603.1:0-20967 GCA_025490895.1 Thaumatotibia leucotreta | reverse complement strand
TAATTTTCCACGACCCACAAGCACCATTCATTCACAACACAAAACACTCCACATTCACGCACGATCCCGCACGATTGACAATTTGACAACCTTGTTTAGAATGGGCAATGGGGAGAACACTAGCGCCACGTGTTGAAAATGCGTTACGCGCAACGTCCCGAAGTTGCACTGTACAATAGTGACAACATAAGCAGATAAAACCATAGACTCATAGACATAGACATAGAGTTATTGCCATTGCGAAGAAACGTAAATTAATTCAAAATTATTTATATTCAAATTCGATTAAAAATTATTGTAGTCTCGCACATATATGCGACAATAAAAATGGATTACGATCCATTATCTGTCTTTATTAACTGCTGCTAAATTCATTACATCTACACTTCCTAATAGTTCCTTTTTACAGTTCCTAAAATATTTGTTTTTGAACAGCACTCTCTCAAGTTGACACTTGCGAGTCTTGCGACTGTCATTTGCCTAATGGTTTATGGTTTGCTTTTGATAAATGTCCGATTTTTCAGAATTCATAAAATTTAAATATTGAAAATGTTGACGAGGACTTGCTTGAAAATTACCACTTCAAGAGCACTTTTATTTAGAAAATATTTGCTTCAGTAAAGCGTTTGCCTACACCTACACAATGTTTCTGTCAGAGCAACTTTAGCGAAGCAAGGTTATGTTTTGATTGTTTTTACTACATTTAAAAGGTATTTAAAAGCAATGAAACGCTAATTTTGGAAAAAATTACAGGTTTAATAAACCCACAGCATTATCCAAAATCAACAATGCCGCTAACGACGTACAAACTGGGAAAGAGGAAAAAGTAAATTCCGTAACATCACAAATATTAGGAGCTTCAGAAGAACTACTAGAGAAAATGATAGCTGGGCTATCATCAGATATTCATCAGAAAAATCGAGTGTATAAAAACGATGTATCCAGGGTTATAGCAAAAGTGAAAGAATTGAATTTTTCCACCAAAAAGCAGAGTTTACTTCTTCTGCACTGTTGTACTGAGTTGCTTCCTGATGAAATTGCTGCAACTAGGTTAGCTTTAGCTGAAGAGGTGTGGGCGGCAGTCAAGTAAGATTTTTAACATTACAATATTTATGAATGTTTTTTTTTAGTTTAAAAATAAGTACATTCTTGTTTATTGATTTGAACTTTCAAGATTACCTAATTTTAACGACAAACGCACATAATTGTTTGACTCTAACAATTAGGCAAATATCCATAAATTTTGACCTCTTAAATTTACAGGCCTCATACAAAGTTCACAGTCGAGCACTACAATGAACTCCTCCGAGTTTACATAGCCAACGGAAAGAGCGTCAAAGCCAGCACATTTATAGAATCTATGGCACCGGTGAAACCAAATAATACCACTTATGAATTGATACTGAAGGCCCTTGCTGAGGTAACTAGTAGTCCATATCCTTGAATAAATTACCTTCATTTATTCAAATACATTGTTTTTCTATGTGATAGGAAAATATTTTATCAGTTAAAAATGTTATTATTATTTCAGGCAGGAGATATAAATCAGGCTACTGAGGTGTTGGCTAACATGAAAGGCCAGGGTTTGCCAGCAACTGAGAGTGTTTTCAACTCTCTTATTTTATGTCAGGGTAAAGCAGAGTAAGTTTTATATTTTATTTATTCAAGTAGGCCTAGTAAACACCATTTTTCATACTTAGCTATCTTTAGCTGTGGCCAATAACCTGAGAAGAAATATTATTTACCTGAGAAGAAATGCTACTGGCCTGAGAAGAAATTAATTATTTCTCCAGTGGGAAAATAATGTTACCATTTTAATTTTAAGTTGATGATATATTATTAATAATCAATTTATTTTTGTAAGCTTTAGCCATGATATTTATTTATGATTTATTCAATTATATTTTTTGATATTATTTTTATACATAACCAACACACTCTAGTCAGTGATAAATCTTTCTATTATCTTCTTCTCTCTAAACTTGTATATAAAAGAAATACTTTTTCGTCATGCAAAACGTGCTCACACAAGCTATGTGTTGTCTCCTAAGATATTTAATAGATTTTTCACCAGAACTTAGATACAAGCTCTATTTCAAGTCGCTACTTGTTTCTTAGTGTGTTTTGCTTGTCAGTCAAGTCAACTAACAAGTTTATTTCTGCTTTAACTTCACAGAAACCACGAGAACGTCCAAGAGGTCTTAACAATGATGAAGTCTCTAAAATTCGAGCAAACCATAGACACCCACATGGCTATAGCCAAAGCTCTAGCGTTCAACAAGAACAAAGATTTGTTACTGCGAGAGTTAGAGGCGGTGAAGTTGAATGGTCATCAGTTTGAGGAGAAACATGTTATGGAAATTGTGAAATGTGTAGCCGCTAACAAAATGTATGGAATTGTGCCTAAGGTAATACAAAGTTTTTGTTTTATAAGGGTAAATCTCTTTTTTTATGTCACTTGTTGGTTACATACTCCTTAAAATCACAGTTTAATAGCATCAAAATGTACAAAAGTTTGAATTTTTGGACCATCTCAGTGTTTTACCCATTCAATAAAAAAAAATTGTCAAAATCGGTTCACAATTCTACAACATACATACAAAAGGATAAATAAAAAAGTCAGTTGAATTGAGATCTTTTTTTAATTTAGTTTTTTTTGTTTATTAATAAATACAAAATTTTCGTACAAACGCGATAAAAAAGTCTATTATATTAATGAAATAATTTTTTCTTACAGATACTCAGCTACCTGCCAGACACAACTCTAAAATCTCCATCAATATCTCCTTACATGCAAAGTGTATGTACTCTGTTAGTGTACCAAAACCATCCGCTAGTTGCCTTGGAGATATATAAGTGTCTCCCGTTACCTTCCTTTGGGCCTATGGATGATCAGGGCTTGCACGGACGAAGTTTGGTCAGGGATTGTGTTAAAGCTGGAATTGTAAGTATAAAAAGGCTTAGATAAACTTATCATCGCGTGCCTGCTATACTGCTACATCTCAATAGTACATTGTGCATCAAGGGAGGTTCAGAATTACTAATGAGAGTACTAGAAGCCCGACGTCGTAGGCCGAGGGCTTTTAATGACTCGAGTTAGTATTCCGCTTACCGACCGTGATGCATACAATGTTTTTCATCACACTTGCCGACAAAAAAATAAGTTTTAAGACAAAATATTATTAAATGACGTAGACATTTCTATTACTACTAGGGAATTTCACTTTTCTATTACTCCCGCTATGCATGCAAGTAACGGCGCGCTTAGACAGCAAGTGTGATGAAAAATAGAATTGTGTGGTTAAAATTACTATATTTTCCTGCAATATGGCCGTATATTCCATAAAATTCGATTTTGAAGTGTGGCCGTACAGAAAACATGCGACGATACGAGGGCTGGTTGAAATAAAATCTAATTGGTCAAAAAAAAATACGAAAATGTTACTGGCTGAAATGCATTCGTGTTCATTGGTTATTCTTTTTTCAAATTTGGTGACATTCTTTTGTTTCGGGAGTCTCATTTGTGAACGATTTTCGAATTATTACAATATGTCGGGTGAAAAAACTAAAATTAATAAAATTGAGCAGCGCGCAGTGATCAAATTCCTAACAAAAGAAGGAAATACGCCCTCACAGATTCGAGAGCGTATGTTACGTGTGTTTGGTGATTCTTGCCCTTCCGAATTCACCGTAAAATTCTGGTCTAAGCAATTTAAATTTGGCCGTGAAAGCCTGGAAGATGACCCTCGTAGCGGTAGGCCAGTTTCGGCTATTACGGAGAAAAATGTTGCCAAAGTAAAGAAAATAATTTTAGAAGACCGACGAGTGAAACAGTGGGAGATAGCTAGAGATGTGGGCATCAGTAAAGAAAGAGTTAACGAAATAATTCATGAGCATTTGAACATGTCAAAGGTGAGTGCACGTTGGGTCCCCAGAATGTTAACGGCTTTTGACAAGGTCAGACGGGTCAAATGTTGTGAGGAGTTTTTGGAAATGAGCCGTGGGATAGAGGAAGAAATTATGTCTAGGGTGGTAACGTGTGATGAAACCTGGATTAGACAGTGGGACCCAGAAAGTAAACAAGAGTCTTTACAATGGAAGTTTAAGGATGAAAAGCCTCCTAGGAAATTTAAAGTCCGTCCGTCAGCGGGCAAACTTATGGCTACAGTATTTTGGGACACGGAAGGTATATTAATGATAGACTATTTACCTAAAAAAATGACAATGAATGCTGAATATTATGCTAACCTACTACACCAGTTAAGAGATACAATAAAAGAAAAAAGAAGAGGGAAATTAAGCAAAGGAATTTTGTTGTTACACGATAACGCACCTATCCATACTGCTCGCACAACAAAGCTTGCCATGAAAGAAATAGGCTTCGATAACATTGACCACCCACCGTATAGTCCAGACCTAGCCCCCTGCGACTATTTTCTCTTCAGACATCTCAAAAAAGACCTCCGAGGAAGAAGATTTTCAACTGACGACGAAATGAAGGCTGCAGTAACTGACTTTTTTGACGACAAACCAAAAGAATTTTTTTTTCATGGGTTAATGTCATTATTTGACAAATGTAATAAGTGCATCACACTAGAAGGGGACTACATAGAAAAATAAAAAAACTGTATACAACAGTCTTTTATTTTATAGTGAGGTAGATTATTATTCAGCCGCCCCTCGTACACCCAAAAAAAATTTTACTTGTCTATCAAATTTTAATTATCTATCACTTTGCCAATGGTACTTATGTTGATGGACTTTCAAACAAATATTGTTTTATTATTATTATTTTATATACATTTGACGATCTTTTTGTGAATTTAATTATGCATTGATGTTTAGAATTTGTTTTATTATTATTATATTATATACATTTGACGATCTTTTTGTGAATTTGTGCTGTTTGTTAACAAATGACATGTAATTTTCATTAAGAAAAAAAACATACTACAGTCGTCACCAGATATATCGTAACGCCTGGAGCGTTCAAAAATATCTGAAAATGCCTTTATTACCATAACGATAGAGGCGTGTTTAGATATTTATGAGAGCTCCGGTCGCTACGATATATCTGATGACGAATATACAAATGCGCGTGTGGCTTGTGAGAAATGTAAACGGCGTAGGACCATTATTTTAGATACTACTATTGACTACTATAAAAGTATCTGTGAAAGATACTTTTTTTTAATGCTACCGCCTACCGCAATATGTTTTACTTTAACCAGACTTCTGTGTCTTTAACCCTTAAATGCATAGTGATGTATATATGCATCATCTATTCTCGACTCTATTGACAACCCGTCAGAATTCAAATTTGAATAAATCTTTGTCAAGGTCATGCATTTAAGAGTTAAAAGATTAAGTAAACACTTAGCGACAATTAGCTGTAACTGATAGAAATCACGAAAAAAAACATGAATACAATTTTTTGATATAAGCTTATATGGGCAATGGTCAAAAGTATACAAAAAGTTCAAATACAATTATTTATTCAATTTAAATACAATTCAAATTACAATAATTTGCTTTTACCACGATTTTCTGTATAGTTACTTTATTTTTTTAATTATTCTTTAACTGTTGATATTGTTTTTCAGTCGTCCACAGCATTAAAAACAGTGACACAACAACTGATGGAATCCGGTCGTAATCCTATCGCGATACAAAATGCGGCTGAATGCGCTCTCCAATTAGGCAAGGTAAATAGAATAGAATAGAATAGAACTTTATTCAGATCGTTTAATATAAACTTAACTTATACAATGAAATGACAGTGGTACACATTTATAAAGCGTAACTGAAAAGGTCCACACTCAGCTTCATGCCGAGAGACCCTAAATAAAAATAATCCTTCGAAACTAAAAAAAATTGATGTTTCATATTTTTTCGGCCTGTTATTACCATGCTTACGTTCTCCTGAGTAACTTTGGTTTTATGCAAAATTATGTTACTGGAATAGAGGGGCGATGCAAGGAAAGATCTACCCTCAGTGTTACTTTTGTCATAAATGGGGTTGCACACAACACGAGGACCCTCTTAATGGGTCGAAACATGTCGAGCAATCATCGACTTAAATACCCGGTTTGATAATATTTTAATATGTTTGAGTCTCACGTTAGTTATAATTCTAAAATATACTTTTTCCTAACTAGTGCGCAAAAACGATCTTTCCGCACGCATCGCGCGCGGTAATTTCTCTTTTTGACGCACTTGTTATGAAAAAAATCGTCCCTGACACGTGCAAAAACTTTTTTTAACTCGGGTCATTGTCGCCCTCGTTTCACGCGGGCTCCAACTTTCACCCTCGCCGAATAAAAGTTAGAACTAGTTAGGAAATGTACTATTTTAGTAGGTACACATGGTGCCTTTTTTTTATGTTGGCACAACAAAGTGGCTCCACTCCACCTAATCGTAAGTGAAAAGTAGAGCCCAAATCGCGGCGGCAACGACTTTTTTACGCGCTAATGCGAGAAGTGGCTCATTTTACGTCAGGTCCAAAACTTCGGAGGGCCATCTGTAGCTGTAGGTACTAATAAACTTCGTACGAGACACGTGCAAAAAGGAAATTCGTAACTCGTGTCGATTTAAAACACTCCCTTCGGTCTTGTCTTAAAACATCGCCACTCGTTTCGAATTTCATGTTTTTCGCACTTGTGTCGTAATGTACTGTACTTCAATTAAATTTAAACCTTTAGTAAACTTAATAGTCACATTTCCTTTGTTTGGTTGATTTTACAAACAAACGAAGTTCACCACTATTCCTTACATAGCAAGTTTCAAAATAAGATTTAATGAAAATAGTATGTGCCTTATGATGAGCAGTGATCGGTTTTTTGTAATAATAACTTGAAAAATAAACGTTAATTATATTGCCCACAGAATTAGATTTGGATAGAAGAAACAAGTTCATTCATTTGTATGGCGGCCGAGCGTGTCAGATTTTGTACTCAAGTTGTTACTTGCCTATGATTTTAAATATGTGAAATATGTCTCAGGCCCTTGAGTATTCATATTTTTTTGTGTTGTTGCAAGTAATATTACTTAAGGAGGCATTATTAATGTTTTTGTTCACTTCAACTTACAAAATTTGACGCCCGAAAGCTGCAAGCTACGATTAAAGACGGACAACTCAGTAGATTTTACTGAGTTCATTTGACACGCTAAGTAGATACGTTTGCTTGATCTATGGCATATATGACATCTGTGATATTGCCATATTTCTGTTTCATAAAGTATGCTCTTGTGTGTATAATACAAGTGTTAGATAAAATTTTATAGTCCCAGCCGTATTTTTTTTATACGCGAAATCCCGCTAGGGGGAACCAAAAAAACCGATCACTGCTTATGAGGTTAAATTAAAAGTTATTTACGGAATGTTTTTTCTCCAAGGTACCTCTAACCCTGGATTTATTCGAGACCATGAAAGAACTGGATATGCCCTTGCGACCGCATTACTTCTGGCCGATTTTGCTCCGTACCTCTAAGAATACAGGCGAAAAAGGTACGTAAGTTAGTTTTACTGAAAATACTCCAAAAATCTACATTCGTTGCGCGTTCTTGGGTGTCGAAAACGGTTTGCGTCTTGCGGAACTCAGCAACGTTATTATTTTTTATTAATTACTTTCGTTTCGTTTTTGTAATGAACCGAATGAAGAAAAATGACTCGCGTTTCGTTACAAGATCTCGACATTTTGTACGGGAAAGTGTTTTTTTTTGCTATTTAATCGTTGATTCCTTAATAAAAGTTGTTCAGTATAATATACGGTGTTTGCGAGGTTATTAGTGATTCCGGAATCACCCTGTATACATGCATGGTTATTAATGACTCAGGGATCACCTTGTTGACACCCTGTACAGTAGTGTAAATACAAAAAAAAAAAATAACAACTTGTGATATTTAGTTGCCGTGTGGTGACGGCAGTAAGAATACATTTGTCACCACCCCAACTCTTCCTGCCGGTGTCGTAAGAGCCGACTAAAGGAATTATCTTCTATCAAAGAATGGCAAAGTATCACTTTCGACATTCTTTGATAGAAGATTGATGATGGGCAGCAGCATCATTTCATTATAGTGGACGCATTACTGCGATTGCCAATCCGCTTGCCCAGCGTGGCGATTATGGGCATTTACCTCCTAATCTATACGCATAGTTAGTATAGCATAATAGTAGAGGCCTACGTTTAGCAGTGGACTGAGATAGGCTGATGATGTAATGTTACAAAAACTGATTCGCAATTGTATTTTCATCACACCTGTTCGGCGCGTGCGCCAATGACCATTGGCGATGCGCTGTGTAGATGCGTCATTAGGTACACCCTCGGGCTGTCAAGGATTTTCATACAACATTACGTCGCACTAGCGAGATTTCATCCCTGAATTTGAGAAATGATTTAGACCATTTTAGAGTAGTTTTGTGAAAATATATTGTTTTATTTACTTTTAATGCCTCACAGGAGTGATGAAAAACATTGTGTGTGCCACGGGCGGTCCAAAAATTATGAACTCGTGTGAAGTAAAGCCCGCGCCCTCGGCTTGGGCTTTACATTCACACTCGTTCACAAATTCTTATTTTCATACACAATGTACTATTAAATTATTTTCAGGCATAATGACAACCTTAACAAAAATGTTAGAAATGGATGTAAAACCCGATTACGACACCATATCGCAATACACTCTACCCTACGTCAGTTTCACCTCCGCTCAGAATCTGATGAAGAAGTTTCAAGACGCCGGACTGTCGGTGACCACTGTTTTAACCCCTATGATGGAGCATTTGCTGAATACGGGGCAAGTTAGAGCCGCTAGTGAAATATGTAAGTGATTAGTGCCTAGTGGTGAATTTGAAATTTAACCCATCTGAGAATTTATTATTAGTAAGATGCCTTATTATTTCATGCAAGAAAGTGTATAGGTGAAAAACTTAATAAAGTCACCTGTTGTATGTGTGAGTGACGTGTTCGAATAGGCATTTGTTTTGTTTGTGTTACTAATTTCAAATATGTGTTCTCTATTCGAATACGTCACTCACACGTACAACAGGTGACTTTCTTAAGTTTTTCACCTATATACATATTTAAGTTCTCTCTATATTTAACCATTTATTCCTACTTATTCTAAACAGATTATAACAAATAAGTTCCGAAATGTTGTATATTCATATTTCTAGAGGTCAGTCACAGGGTAAAACAGGGTAAAAACGATAGTCACAGATATTAATGACCAATGTTTTTACCCCTATGATGGAGCATTTTGCTGAATGACAAGCTGAAGGGATAAGTTAGAACGGCTAGTGAAATATGTTAGTGGTGAATTTCAAGTTTCAACCCTTTTCAGAATCTATTATTAGTTAGATGTCTTGATACTTAATGCAAAAAAATGCTCTACGAAAAAGCTCTCTTATTTTTCCCATCTTTACCTATTTATTATAATCTGTATAGAATAGTGAATGATTGGTAAGTTTCGTTTCATTCAAAATCCGATAGGTATTTTTTCCTATAGGACTAGGCCATTTTTTTTTAATTTTTTCGTACACAAATTAATTAATTAATTACATGTAACTTGTCATGACAACAAACGAGGTAATCCCACAATGTCGTAACAGATGTGCTTACCATAGAAAAAATCAACTGCGAAGGACCTTTGTCACGGGATTCGAACCCGCTTCCTCTGAATTGCCGGTCCAACGTGCTTACAATTACACCAGACAACTTTCCGTGAATCACAGCGAATTTAGTCAATGGTATTGTGAAACTAATCACTAGCGACATCTGTGCTTAATGTTTCGAAGGTACTACAACCTTAAGGTACTCAAAGACGTGTGTCTACCACAAACTCGACAACTCTCCGTTGCGTTGAATTTGCTATAGAGGGCGCTGTAATCAATTCATGATTAGAAACATCAATTTGTTATTATTTTTATAATTAAACAAATTGATGTTGGTGTTACTTTTTTACAATGCGGATATGTCGTAACGGGATGCTTAGCCAAGTTGCCAATCGCTAGCGCTTAGTAGCGTATCGTAGTTTTCCCTCTCTGTCATTCTTTCATATTAGTACGACAAAGACAGTTAGCTGCATTTCGTTTACGATTGACGATTAAGCGCTAGCGATTGGCATCTTGGCTAAGCACCCAGATGTGCTTATCATAGAAAAAACAAACGCAAACAAACGGAACAAACGAGGTAACTAACCAATAACTTAATTTTCAGGTGAACTCTTCAAAGGCAAAGTAGACATGGAAATTATAACCAAATCCTTGATCAAAGGGTACACCATAAGCATGGACCTTAAATCCACTCTCCATATACTACAGGATGGTATTCAGAAGGCCTCTGATAAGAACAAGGATTGGGTTGGACGGTTTTTGTGCGCGTTTATGAAGAACCGGAGGAACGACTTTAATGATATTTTTAAAATTATTAAGGTAAGTTTTTCATGAACTATGAAAACGGATAAACTCGCGTATATCAACAAATTTTAACTTCATTCCGACGTTTCGAACACTTTACGGGGTTCGTGGTCTGCGGATGACTGACAATCCGACTGAAACGTCGGAACGAAGTTAAAATTTGTTAATATGACGCGAGTTTATCCGTTTTCATAGTTTTATTTCATGTGTAATCCTCGCGGTAACTGAAGAAAATAGTAAGTTTTTCAGTTATAAATTATAAACAATGGATGTCTTATATTGGCCGTGTGGTGACGGCAGTAAGAATACATTTGTCACCACCCCAACTCCTCCCAGTGTCAAAAGACTAAAGGATTTCAAAAATTTGTCATTGAAATTTTAACCAACGCGGCAGGAAATACGGTTGATTTCAGTTCGTCAGCAAATTTTACAAACAAAACAAATGCAACTCTCTTGTAATTAATTAATTACCTATGTATAATTTATTTATTCGATGTCTGAGAAATTGATTGAAACTTTCACAATTATCACCATTATCAGTCACATTTATTTTAACAACAAACGGTAATTAATCGCGTTATCCTGACGTTTGACATAATCGTCAGGATAATATTAAACCTGTTTGTTGTTAGCCTGCTTTCAGACATTAGGGTGCGGCTCCAAAGACGCGGAGCGGAGCGGAACTGTGCAAAATTGACCAATTACATTCTTCAAATTCGAAACACTGTGATGCGATCTCATTGGCCGAGCTCCCACAGCTCAATGATATAATAAGTAAAGATATGTTACACCGGCTCTAAAATTGAAGCGCTCAGATTGCGATAATTCTAACAATCGCTCTTAGTCCTACCCAGACCACCGAGAGGTGTGTACCACTGCCGAGTCACACTCACAGGTCGTCAAAATCACAGGAACTGCGCCCTAAAATGTCATTTTATGTTATACAATAGTGAAAACCACAAAATAAAATGCAAAAATGCCCTTAGCATCACACATCATGCGCAATTAAACTGAATTATATATTTTTTTCTATTTTATTATTTATTGAAAATAAATAGGACGCCATTTTGACGTTTTTGACTGACTTAGAGAAAAAGACAAGCTTATGCTGTTTATGATCGAGAGTAAAAAAGACAAAACAATGTGTATCAATAAAATAATGCACGCGCGATTGTCAAATGCTAGTTGTTTTTTTTTTTATTTATTAAATACGAGTATATGTATTTTGCCATCTCTTTTACGCATTTTGAAGTATGAAGATAGGTGTATGTCAACTGTCAATAAATTATAGGTGTATGATGTGAAGTATTTATTTCGCTCATTTTGTTAGAGTATAACGTATCTTTACTTATATATCATTGCCACAGCTCCGCTCAGCGTCAGTGGAGCTGCACTCTTAGCCGCGAATACTGAACTGACTTTTTCCTTAATGACATCTTAATTAACGCCCTCATTCATAATTGTCTCCTAACTTAGCAAGCCGCTAAGTATTGTTTGTACCTTTCGCTCTTATAGAAATATTGATAAGACCGAAAGGGACAAACAATGCACAGCTGCTTGCTAAGTTAATCTCTTAACTTCGTTTATGAATAACGGGGTTAGAATTTAAACAATTCCGGATAAATTTATTGTCCATATGCACTGATTCTTGCGATAGACTTTATTGAAATGTAAAATAACAGCTCGAAGCCACAACTACTTAAAGCATGTGAATGAAGAGACAAGAGATTGAATATTAATTTAAGTATTATCCACAGGAATTGCGAAAAACCCCACTAAGAATGTCGACCTCAGCTGCCGATTTCTGTATCACCCGTATACCAGACTCTATAAAACAAACCACAGCCAACGAGTTTAAAGAAGCCATCATAGCGATCACGGATGAAAGAATTATCGACGAAGGGGAGTTACTTGCTCACCAATTGCCTCACCCGGTAAGTTGTTTCAAGTTGTAAGAGTGAGCAAAATATTTAGACAGGTTCTAGATTATAAAATGCATAGATAACAATGAAAGGGTTATCTACGAAGAGGAGTTACTTGCTCACCAATTGCCTCACCCAGTAAGTTGTTTCAAGTAGTAATAGTGAGCTAAATATTTAGACAAGTTCTAGGCTATAAAATGCACAGCCAAATACTCTAAAGATGCCATGATAGCGATCACGGATGAAAGGATTATCGACGAAGGGGAGTTACTTGCTCACCAATTGCCTCACCCGGTAAGTTATTTAATGTAATCATGAATTGATTACAGCGCCCTCTATAGCAAATTCAACGCAACAGAGAGTGGTCGAGTTTGCGGACATAGCAATCACGGGTAAAATAATTATTGACGAAACGGAGTTATTTGCTCACCTATTGAGTCACGCGGTAAGTTGTTTCAAGTAATAAGAGTGAGCTAAGTATTTAGACAAGTTCTAAGCTATACAATGCATAGCCAAATAGTCTAAAGATACCATCATAGCGATCACGGATGAAAGGATTATCGACGAAGGGGAGTTACTTGCTCACCAATTGCCTCACCCAGTAAGTTGTTTCAAGTAGTAATTGTGAGCAAAATATTTAGACAGGTTCTAGATTATAAAATGCATAGCTAACCAGTTTAAATAAGCCATCATAGCGATCACGGATGAAAGGATTATCAACGAAGGGGAGTTACTTGCTCACCAATCGCCGCACCCGGTAAGTTGTTAAGAGTAGTAAAAGTGAGCTAAATATTTAAAGAGGTAATCCCCTTTTCGAGACTATAAGATGTATAGCTACGAGTTTAAAGACGCCATCATAGTGATCACGGATCAAAAGATTATTGACGAAGGGGAGTTATTTGGTCACCAATTGCAGTATCCAGTAAAATATTAAAATTAGTAAGATTGAGGTAAATATTTAGACAGGTAAACGCCTGTTCTAGACTATAATACATAGCCAATAACTTTAAAGAAGCTGTCATAGCGATCATGGATGAAAGAATTCTCACCCTGTAAATTATTAAGAGAAATAATCCTTTGTCGTATTATAAAGAAAATATAAGGAGAGTCTTTTGAAAAGGGCCACCACCACGTTTTCTATAGAGATTATTCATCTTATGAAAACAGAAAAAATAACCCCTGTTGACAGAATAAGCCGTTTTGAAAAGCTCATATAGTACTCCTCGTACAGTAGCGATCACTAATAAGATGATCGATGAAAAGCTGCTGTTTTTTCATAAGTTGACTCACAGAATTTTAGAAAGGTATTTAAGACACATCGTCTTTGATAAAACTAGCTTATAATATATCGCTATCATAGCGATCACAGATACGAGTATGATCGGTGAAGAGTTGTCTCCCTCAGTAAGTTATTTAGAGATTTGGAGTAGTAGGAGTGAGCTCCATTTTTAGACAGGTAAACCCCTGTTCTAGTCTATAAAAGCATAGCCAACTAGTTTAAACACGCCATCATAGCGATCACGAAAGGATTATCGGCGAAGAGGAGATAATCCTTTCCTTCGTGATCGCTATGATGGCGTGTTTAAACTCGTACCTACCGGGTGAGGCAAGTGATGAGCAAGTAACTACTTGCTCACCAATTGCCTAACCCGGTAATTTGTTCAAGTAGTAAGAGTGAGCAAAATATTTAGGAAAACGCCTGTTTTAGACTACAATACATAGCCAACGAGTTAAAAGAAGCTATGACGTTACACCCGTGGTTGCAGGCAGACTCGCACTTATTTGTCGTTAAAATATACGATTTTATGCATTTACAGAAACACATGAACGAAGCGTCCCTGAAAGCACACCTAAGCGAGCTAGAAGCTAAAGGCATGAACACACGAGGGGTGCTCCGACGATTGCTTCAGCAATATTGCAAGGAAGGAAACTTGACGGCCGCTAGAGAAATTGTTGATAAATGCCAGAAAGAAGGGGTGAGTGGAAATTCATATTTGACCGATCTTTTTTTTCTTAAACTTGCTACGGAATGTTGATGTTACTTACTTTAAATTAAACCCGGAAATACTATGTATCCGGTGTCATGTGCTAAGATGATATATAAAGAAATTTCATGTATTTATTTCACACCTAGAACTGCAAACAAACTGTCTTTTGTTTTCAAATTGTGACACTAGGTCTTGACATTCAGCCACAGAAAAAAAAACCTTAGAACTAATGTCTATACCATCAGGTAAAAGGAGACCTCAAACAGATTTAAAAAAAGTTAGGCGCGAATGTTTTTTTAAATGTTATGTACTATTGGTATATTTACAAATTAAATAGTATGGTTCGGCGAAATCAGTTCGTTTTTATTTCATGGCAAGTTTGAGAATAGCACTATACAAATCTCGGCGAGAAACAGGGTTACAGGCCGCGTATCCCTATCTACTTGGCCTGTAACTCTTCGTTTCCCGTCCTCTTTAGTAATGTACTGTTACAGTTTTATGGATTGGGTCTTATGTCTTTTGTAATGTGGTCCATAGATGTACAGAGAGTCACCGCGTGGTGACGGCAGTAAGGATACATTTGTCACCACCCAACCCTTCCCGTGGGTGTCGTAATAGTCGTCTTATGTCTTTTGTAATACGGTCCACAGATGTACACTTGTACAGAGAGTCACCGCATAGTGACGACAGTAAGAATACATTTGTCACCACCCAACCCTTCCTGTGGGTGTCGTAATAGTCGTCTTATATCTTTTGTAATATGGTCCGCAGATGTACAAGAGAGTGACCGCGTGGTGACGGCAGTTAGGATACATTTGTCACCACCTAACCCTTCCTGTGGGTGTCGTAATAGTCGTCTTATATCTTTTGTAATATGGTCCGCAGATGCACAAGAGAGTGACCGCGTGGTGACGCCAGTAAGGATACATCTGTCACCAACCAACCCTTCCCGTGGGTGTCGTAATAGTCGACTAAGGGATTGAAGTGTTACTGACCATTAATTTATTGAACATTGATGAAATTGATTTCTTGAATTCGCTGTCCTAGGTGTCAAAATTTATAATACCCTACCTTCTGAAACAATCACCTCGAGGAGTAATCAAATATTTAGCTCGAAGCAAAAAAAAAATGTTACTTGACCTGTGCTGATAGAGTGTGAATGAATTTATTTTAATAGATCAATTATAACCGTTACTGTGTAACAGTCTTCAACTCATCAATGATACCATTATTATGTAAATTGTAGTTATTAAATCAAATTATAGTTATTTTAAAATGGAAATTGTATAACAACGACGTGTAAAATGTACACAATTTTATCAATAAACGTATCTATCTATACATATATCTATCGATGGGCATCAGCTGATGCTACCTACACATAGTGGACACAATACTGCAATCGTCAACCCGCTGACCCAATGTGGCGATTATAGGCATTTATCTCCTAATGCCATACGCATACGATAATACGCATAGTTAATAGGAAGAGGACAGAGATAATTGGCTATGTAAAGTTTTCTGAAGGTATGAATATTATATTTTTCATCACACTTGCTGTCTAAGCGCGCCATTGCTTGCGCGCGTAGCGGGAGTAATAGAAAAGTGAAATTCCCTAGGGAGTAATAGAAATGTTAGTACGTCATTTAATAATATTATGTCTTAAAACTTATATTTTGGTTGGCAAGTGTGATGAAAAACATTGTATACATCACGGTCGGTAAGCGGAATACTAACTCGAGTCATAAAAACCTAAAGCCTTCTAACACTCTCGTTAGTAGGTAATTCCGTACTTACCTTCCTTGATGCACAATGTACTATTTCCCTGACAGCCGTCGTCTTAGGGTTCTATAAAATGAGGTTCTTTTGTTTTTATGTCCTATATTTTGTTAATCTTTTTTTTGAGTGAGTGAGATGACATTTGTGCAGTTTTATGGATGAACAGAGCCTAATGCTTTCGTCCGCAACAAGTCCAATGATATAGAAAAAAAAATTAATGACACGAGTGACATTGACGTTGACAATTTTTTTTTCTATTTCATTGTACTGGTTGCCGACGAACGTATTAAGTCATATTCATCCATAAACTGCACAATGTCACCTCACTCACTTAAAAAAATATTATTAATAATTTATAGGAAATAAAAATAAAAGAGCCGTATTTTCTTGAACCTTAAGACGACGGCTATCAGGGAAGAATATAACAGTTATACCTTCGGAAAACTTTACATAGCCAATTATGCTAATGTACAATACTTTGCCGTGTGCTGACGGCTGTAAGAACACATTTCTCACCACCCCAACTCCTCCTGCGGGTGTCGTAAGAGTCGACTAAGGGATTGAAGTGTCACCACCGTTATTTGATAAAAGATTGATGACGGGCAGCAGCGCCATCATAGTGGACACATTACTGTGATCGCCATTCCGCTTGCCCAGCGTGGCGATTATGGGCATTTACCTCCTAATGCGTTTATGGAGCATTCCATGAAAACGTGTCGTAAGCGACACTGTCATTTCAATACTTTTGAAAAAATTTATTAGTAAACCGAGCGGTTACAGTATAATAATAACATATCAAGGCTTTAAGATTGAAAGTATTTCCTACCAGCCGCAGCTAGCATATTTTATTAGGGTAGCTACCATAGCGACACGTAAGCGACAAAAAGTAGATGTTTTCATGGAATGCTCCTTATACGCATAGTTAATAGGAGAGGCCTACGTCCTGCAGTGGACTATCATAGGCTGATGATTATGATGATGATGTCAGTACTTTACCCCTCATCTTAAAAATTCCAGATCTTTCTCTCAGCTGGAATGAAGGCTTCCATATTCGATCTCCACGTGAAAGCTAGCGAGCTAGAATTAGCGGAGATCGCGTTGGCCGACCTCAACAAATCGTCTCCCAACTTCACCTTAGACGAGTTCAAGGTCATAGACTATGCGACTAGATGGGTTTGTAGAAAGGAGATACCGAAGGCTTTGAAGATTATTGAAGAACAGTCTAAGAAAAGGTAAGTTAAACTGCTCTAAGTTTAAACTGCTTTTATTCCGCTTCCTTAGGTTGTCTGGAAGAGATCGCTTTTTAGCGATAAGACCGCCCATTGTAATACCTGTACCTGTAACACTGTATATCTGTTTTTTTACTGTATTTTGGTGTGCAATAAAGAGTATTGTATTGTAAGGTACTTAGACCAGGGTTCGGAACCGGTTTTTTGAAAAACCTCGAAATAGCTCAATGTTTCAAAATATTATACGGGCTTTATACTACTACTCAATATTTACTAGTACTCAATGTTTTATGTAATTAACACCATCGTATTTTTTAATTAATTAATTCACCAAGAATTTATATACCGAAGAACGAAAAAGAACGAAATTAGAACCGTTTTGTATGGAGAACAAACCGGTATCCGATCCCTGACTTAGACATCATCTTGCCTATATGTGAGATGTTTAAAAAAAACGAAACCCCAATTCTTATAGATCAGGATGAGACAAGTTGCCAATTGCTAACGCTTAATCGTCAATCGTAAACAAAAGGCAGCTAACTGTCTTTGTCGCTCTAATAATACGAAAGAGTAAAGAAAAATTAAGAGAAAAAGAGAGGCAAAGCGTTAAGCGTTAGCGATTGGCAACTTGACTAAGAATCCTGGTGTACATACAACACAGCAAATTTCTCCAGGGCCTCTACGTATTGGATCTGTATCCCCACGAAAGCCTATCAATAGACCAGATTTTATAGGCCCGTGATGAAAGAGAGATATTTCGTGATAGTTACTAATGTCATGAAATAAAACTAGTTAATTTAGCGGAAGAAAAAAAAAATTTTAACAATTTTATTTTAGTGTTTAAAACATCGAGATATAGTAAAAATTAAACAATATTTAAATTTACCTGTTTATTTTCAGACGCATAATGGGAGGTCGTAGCATAGCCATGAATTGCTGGCGACTCCTCGACGCGACAGCATCACATGGGACACTTGAGGACGTCAAAAAAATGCTCGAGCTACTTACAAGACTACGATATTGCGAACCTTCTAACATCATGCTAGGACCTGTCGTGAGGTGGCATCTAAATAAGTAAGTAAGAACAGGGTTTCGATTTTATAGGTAATTTAAAGTTTATACCGGTTTCAAAAAGTCAAAAACCGGTTTTAGTCAAAACCGGTTATAAACATTAGAGGTGACTTTTCAACGCCACAGCAACACACTCGACACTTGAGGACGTCAAACAAATGCTCGAGCTACTTACAAGATTGCGATATTGCGAACCTTCTAATATCATGCTAGGACCTATCGTGAGGTGGCATCTAAATAAGTGAGTAATAATAGGGTTTCGATTTTATAGGTAATTTAAAGTTTAAATCGGTTTAGAAATTACATAAACCAGTTTTAGTTTGTAACAATCAAAACCGGTTATAAACATTATAGTTGACTTTTCGACACGACAGCAACACACGGGACACTTGAAAACGTCAAACAAATGCTCGAGCTATTTACAAGATTACGATATTGCGAACCTTCTAACATCATGCTAGGACCTATCGTGAGGTGGCATCTAAACAAGTGAGTAAGAATAGGGTTTCAATTTTGTAGGTAATTTAAAGTTGAAGTCGGTTTAGAAATTACCTAAACCGGTTTTAGTTTGTAACAATCAAAAACGGTTATAAACATTAGAGATGACTTTTCAACGCGACAGCAACACACTCGACACTTGAAAACGTCAAACAAATGCTTGAGTAACTTATAAGATTGCGATATTGTGAACCTTTTAATATCATGCTAGGACCTATCGTGAGGTGGCATCTAAATAAGTGAGTAACGATTTTGTATCGCTTTCTGTAGGTAATTTAAATTTTAAATAGGTTTAGAAATTACCTCTCATTTTGTTATTTGATAAATAAACCATATTAGTTTTTTTTTAATTATTATAAACAAAAATTAGGGGTCGCTATCGCTACCAAAGTTATAAAAAAATGACTAATGATTTTGCCTTTCTTAAAATTCGTACTTCGGTAGCAACCCCTAATTTTTGTCTAATTAATATAATAATTGAGAAAAAAAACAGATATGGTTTACTAATCAAATAACAAAATGAGAGGATGTCTCATAGAAAATTGCAATCGGGAGAGCAAAGAGCTCCTTTATTGGTTCGAACATCTTACAAAATTGCAAAAATAAGAACGAACCACCCTGACATGTAATACTTGATGATGATGACTTCAAATAAATAATAGCTTAGAGACTGATCTCACCGCATACTATGAAACATAAACAAAAGATATGCACTCCCGTGTAAAAAAAAGAGACACGGCGATACTCGCCCGGCGGTTATAGCTGATAGCTGGGCGAGTATCGCTGTGTCTCATTTATTTACACTGCAGTTTGTATCTTCGATCGTATAACACCAGTGCCACCATCTATCGGCTATAAAAACGAACAAAAGATACGCTCTCCCGTGTAAATAAAAGAGACACGGCGATACTGTTTATAGCCGATAGTTCATAGCTTAGTAGCTGAGACCAGTGCCTAATGGCTGTTTTCTATGTATTTAAGTATTTGTATGTATCTCTACTGTATATTATATTATAACGTCGCTTAGTACCCACAAGACAAGCCTTCATTGAGCTTAGTGAGAATGTAGTCTCAAGACATAATAAATAAAAATTAATTATTATTTAATATTTATTTATCATGTCAGCCTCGGTAGCCTAGTTGGTAGTGACCCTGCCTACGAAGCTCGAGGTTCCGGGTTCGAATCCCGGCGAGGTCATTTTTTGTGTATTTATTTATTATTATTTATACAGGGCGTCCCAAAGTTATGGGACATGAAGGGAAAGTACCTTAAATATCGTTGTATCGTTGTCCTTAAAATTGTAGTTGATTCGATTTCCGGGTGAAGCAAGTATTTTTTTTGAAAAACTTTGTATGCACATTTTAGAAATAACATTAAGTCTTCTGTCAGCAAACTATCCTATCTACGATATTTGAGGTACAGTCAGCATCAGAAGTCACTATACACTCGAGGTGTCCAAAGAGAGGTTAACATTTAAACTTTCAAAAAGTTGTTGACTGTCATGATAGTATTTACTTGTGAGCGCTTAACAAGTCACAAATATCTTAACAGTCGATTTTCATTAATTTCTTAACATACAACAAATCATTGATACCTCAGCTGTAAAAAACCCACTGGTACCTAAGCAGTCAATAAGGCAAATATATCTGAACAAGAAGGAAAAAATAGACGTTGTATGATACAAATATGGTTGAATATTGATTGAAAAATAGCTATACTTATTTTAAGTAACTGTTTTGACAATCATCGAAAGCAGTGCAGTCTTGTCATCAGATACATCTATCTCACATTTTTCTCTTCAATCATTTGACAGGTGCTTCTTAGTCAACTTTAGGATAAATTATTTACTTTTCTCTTTTTACAAGCTTTTAGAATTTAGTTTCAACTTAGTTTTCAGTTCCGTTGTCTATGATCGAATCTTGCAAGTTAAATTTGAACCATTCCCCGATTTTAGATTGAGCTGCTTAAATTTGATGACAATGCAATATTATTATGACAAAGAGCTGATCTGATTGTGGAACTGGAAGGTAGCCATAGGAACTTTGTGATGAAACAACCAAC
>JALPQI010017602.1:0-25496 GCA_025490895.1 Thaumatotibia leucotreta | reverse complement strand
TTACCTAGTTGCGGGTATTGAGTTATGCATAGTTCCAAAAAGAAGATTAAATATGCTATCAATAAAAAAAAAGAATCATGACTCTAGGTTGAACCACTATTTTTATATAAATTTTTGAATTTGCTACTTCTGAAATGCACAAGTTAAGAAAATTGCATTTAAAGTTTATAATGCCAAAAAACGCACTTCTACTTCGAAGTTACATAGTGAAGGGTATACTTATAATTTTAAGAAGCTCAAGAATTATGATAAAGGTATACATGTTAATTATTTAGACTTCTTAGGTTTAAACATGCAAGGGCGAAAGAAATACGAAAGTGTTCATTATACCCAATTCATAATATAATGAGATTAAAACTGTTTCTTCAGTTTCTTATCGTAGTTACATATTCTAAGGCGTTTTGGAATAATTGAATAAAATAAATTCCATAATTAACAATCAATTTAATAATTACCGCACTTTTTAACAATTACAAAAGAGGTCATTTATAATATTAAAAATCAACAAAATTATGTGTATATCGATGATTTATCATTTATCACATAATTTAACTATATTTAGCATAGTGTGCCACAATGGTGTAATCGAAATAACGTTAAAGCATTTTTTCAATCAATAAAGTTTAGTGACCCGGTCGAAACTTTTGTATGGAAACGTAACTAGGGTACCTTGTCACGGCATTTACTAAACTTTAGTAACTTAAATGTAAAGGCACTATTTTAGTACCTTTAAATGCAAAAAATATTTGTATCAAAATGTTATTTGGTACAATTATTGCAGAAATCAATATATTTTTATTTATAAAAATGTCCGTTATTTTAGACTACTCTATAACATGATATCAAAATTAATCAAATCGGAGTCGGACAGTTGGGTACCCTTCCTTGTTAGAAAGAGGCATTTGAAATACACGCGACGGAAATATTGACAAAATAATTCAAATTTTAAACCCTTTTAAGACATGGCGGTGACAAGGTACCCGGAGTACTAAACTTTATGGTCGGAGAAATATACTAAAAAAACATAATTTTACTGATATTCTTGTACACACGTGTTCCTTAGGAAGTAAATAACCCAATTATAGCACAAATCCATTTTGGCACTTTTTCACCCGCTTCGACAAAAACTCATGTAACTCTGTAACTAAATGCCGTGACTACCTCATATGTAGGATATTTGTTATTCCCAAAACAAACACAATTTGCTGTATATAAAATGTTTACGTGTTTCGAAATGCACCGCCTACAATCTTTTCTGCTTTGCCTTAAGTTTGACTGGTAGAGAATGCCTCATAGCATTAAGTTCGCCCTTTGCACATTAAGCTATTCTTTTGTGTAATAAAGTCTAAATTAATAAATAGAACGTTTGTATTCCGTTTTTCTGAATAACTACCTACTTATAATGAAAATCCCAACAATTTGTATCATAAATAAATAATAACATAGTTAAATAACTAAAAAAAGCTTGCTTTATTCGTATTTCTTTCAGCAAATCCTTTGATTTGATAGGTAAATTATCATGGGGGTGAATTTCAAACAGGTATCTTGGGGAGGGCGTCATATTGGATTTCTAATGACGTTTTTTAGTAGTTCTTAGCTAGTCATGTATTGTTATCAGACCTCAGAGCATGTGCAAAATTTCATTGTAATCGATGATCGGGAAGTGGGTCAAATTAAGATTCTAAGACAAGTAAAGCTAGACAAGTTTAATGATATTAAACTGTGATTTTAAAAGTGACCCAAGAGAACGTAACAATAACAACCAGTGGAAAGAAATGGGTGATTGTCTCATATACCTACCGAAACCACGTAATAGCCTCATTTCAGCTTAAGATAACCCTGATTCGTGAACACCTCTTAATGCATCTATCTATGATAATTAGGTATGTGCATAGGTATCTACGTATTAGAAAAGGTCGCAGCAGGAGACTGAAATAGGCTGACGATGTGTAATATATTTAAAAATAGTACATTACATCAGAGGCCGGGAAATGAGGATTTGCGGCCAAGTTGGATAGGTAACGAGGCCGGGAATCCGTTTTCACGCCGAGGCATGTATAGTGCTTTTCTCAAACATACAAAGCACTACAAAAAAAATAATGACATTGTTGTCGAAATATAAAAAAAAAATACTTTGCAGGCGTAGGCCTGAAAAGTGTTATGATATTACATTTCCATCCCAGTGAGTTACTGCGCCCTAAAAGCGATACTTCCGAGACTATTTTTAAGGAACGTAAAGACCACAGAATTAGATTTGGATAGAAGAAACAAGTTCATTCAATTGTATGGCGGACGAGCGTGTCAGATTTTGTTCTGAAGTTGTTACTTGCCTATGATTTTAAATATGTCTCAAGGCCTCGAGTATTCATATTTTTTTGTGTTGTTGCAATTAATATTACTTAAGGAGGCATTATTAATGTTTTTGTTCACTTCACCTTACAAAATTTGACGCCCGAAAGCTGCAAGCTGCGATTAAAGACGGACAACTCAGTGGATTTCACTGAGTTCATTTGACACGCTAAGTAGATACGTTTGCTTGATCTATGGTATATATGACATCTGTGGTAAAGACAATATTTCATAGCATGTTTGAGAAAACTTACTTTTTGATCAATGGATTATAATTTTTGCTATTCATTGCCTCTTGTGCGTCCCTCGAGATGGTATCAGTATCGAACAGGCCAGTCAAACAATTTGCAAACGCGTTTAAGGAAGCCTGAAAAAAAAAACAAAATAAATCATTATCGGAAAAATATTCACGTACTTACAATGTTCAGTATGTGCATTCCAATACTACCATTTAAAGAAGTAGATTAATGGTAATGCCATAATGACTCTATTTAATGTAGTAGCTTCTGGCCTAGATTTTAATTAAGTGCTTACTAAAAGATAAAATACTGTAAAGTTATATAATCAATAATATCTTAAATCTGTACGGACGTATTGGACATTGATGCTGCAATATACATCATAGTACAATCGACAACACAGCTGCGGATACAGACAAAGTGCCAGAAATATGTATACACACCTTTATGTCCAGGCAATAAAGTTCTGTTTACATATTTTTGGCACTTTGCCTGTGTTCACAGGTGTGTTGTTGATAGTACAAAAAAAATAGTATAGTAGTAGTAATACAAGCGGCAGAAAGTGTTCTTTTGTACAACTCACATTTCTCATCAACGAATTTTGCGAGCACGAGAAGTATATGAAACAAGTAATTTCTCAAAAAATGTGCACTGACAGGTGAAAGTTTTGTGTTTTTCTAAATGTCGTATTTTAGTTTTTTTTTTCATTTAGGGATCGTTTGTATGCGTCAAACATTTCAAAAATGTCAAAGGCACCAATATCACTTAATTATTTTAGAAGTTATTGTTTATTAAAATTCAGGTGAATGACAAATCATGGTCAGATGAAGGCTAAACAGAGTTATCGTCAATAGTAGCAGGTTAACGATAAATTAGTACTCATTAGTATGACACTTTTAACAAGGTTAAGGACAAGCGTCGCTAACCTGCTTCCGTAGTCGATCCCCTGTAATTTGGTGGTCTTTCACCTGAATCGGACATCATTCACCTGCCTATCAGCTTTATAATTTGCAGGGCATTTTTTCTAAAGTGTACCATTACCTTTTTTCGAAAAGATAGTAAGTGTTATGTTCAAGGAACGGAATCCTTTATAGCAAAAATCAAACTGTCAGAGGGATTGAACCAAGTGTTTTATCGACCATCATAAACAAAATTACACTCTATGAAATATCGTTAAAATAATATAATTAGACTTTAACAACAAAAAAAAAACAAAAAAATAATAGACTTTCAGATATATACGAGTGCAGCGGCGACCAGATAGTTAATTAAGGTACGTTTAAACTAAAGGAGCATTCGCTGTTCTAGCGCCCGTTCTAAGAAATCAACCAATCACGTTTTGTGTACCGATCGAATTTCGTAGAGTGGGAGGTTAGAACAGCGAATGCTCTTTTAGTTTAACCGCACCTTTAGAGACATAATTACTATACTAATGCTAAATTTTTGTGTAACTAACTCTTAACCATATTTAAAAAAATGTGTATTTCGTTTTTGATTAACTTTTCATTCTTCGGCCCTTATTGAAATAATTTAAATCACAACGGCATAGAACAAAATAATTATATCCCTAATAATCTGTCGCCACAGTATAACATGTATGCCTAAAAGCCTGATTACGATAAATAAAGGTTAGCGACGAACCGTCAAGTGTCAATTATATATCGATAGTCGATAAAACACCTCGGTCAATCCCTCTGACAGTTTAGTTTTTGCTATGAAGAATTGCTCCTTGGTTATGTCATTGATGTTATTCTAATAAGAATCACGAGTACTGTCGATTTAAAAAAGAGTGTCCCGTTTTTTTATCAGATTAGTCATGCAATTTATCATAGGTACATTTTATTTGGGCAGTGACGAAACCGACATTTATTTTGTTTGGAAAATTGAGGCTCATTTTCTCCAAATAAGGTATACTTTTGTGTAACATTCCATTTCAAACTAATTTTGTGAAATAAATCTTGTACAACTTCCATTCACATTATAAGTATTTAGAAAAAAAAAACAGATTAATAAGATGCTATAGTTTTATTATGAATGATAGATAATGCTAATTATAATTAAAACGGAAAAAAGTTATTTTTTACATGGTTCATCTACCTTATGAGCATATCTGGGATAACTCGGGGCATTTATACGAAAGTGATGTAGCAAAATATTTTATCGACTAAAAATATATCGATGTTACTGTGAATGACAACATCAAAATGTTATTCGGCATAAATAAATATTAGTTACTTACTCTTCAATTTAAATAAAAAATAAATATAAACGGGTAGTTACGCGTTTATTTTAAAATAGTTTTCAAAATATACAATTAATATTAAAATATCAATATTTAAATTGTCATTTTGATTAAAATGACATCTGCATACAAGAGGCCCGATATCAGATACGACATCGAACCTCTGTACTGTAATCGGGAATGTTCAATAAGCACATCTTTTATATTATAATTATATCGACATCTTTTTAATCGATATCAAATCCCTATAACTTGCCCCCAGTTATCCCAGGTATGCTTATGAGTCTTATAACAAGTGATCGACGTGTCGATTTCCTGTCATTGAGTCGTTCACGTAACTTTATCGGACAGGTGAAGGACACACATAGCATAAAAGTAACAATCCTTTGAAATATGCAACCTAAACCGATACAACAGTGTTACTTTTCTCATTTAACACACAAACCGAATATTGCCGGCATAAAATAATATAATTAAGAGTTGTAAATTTATAATTATTGCCATGCACCTGTCGCAAAATGTCGTTTACTTGTGTATTTTAGCCAGGTGGTCGATGCATCTGTGCACCGACAAAATCTCGGTTTTTTCGTCAAAACGCAAGAAGTATACTGCCGAAGTTGACAAAAGATTGATGGTTGGTCAATGCCACCTGGTTGGAAAACAGTTTTGGGTATTACGTCGCTGGACAGTGTAGACGCCCCCTTATTAGCAAGTGATATAGTGAGTGTTGTGTGCAATCCCTTTTATGACAAAAGTAACACTGAGGGTAGATCTTTCCTTGCATCGCCCCCGCCACCACCGCCCGTGGCCAGTACCCGTTCTAGCAGGGCGCAGGCCCGCAGTACGCGTCGTGCTTTGGCCGAGGGTGCTCCGGACGAGGACCCTCTTAATGAGTCGAAACATGTCGAGCAATCATCGACTTAAATACCTTTGAGTCTCACGTTAGTTATAATTCTTGTAATAAATGTAAGTAAAAATTACAATTTCTGCACTTTAAATAACTCGAAACGTGAGTACTCCGCGTTTGGACACGGAAGGCGAACCACAAAATTTAGTTACAGTTATTATTTATTTAATTAATTTAAAATATATAAAAGAAGAAACTGACTGACATAAATCAACGCACAGCCTAAACCGCTGGTCCCAGAGACTCCAAATTTAGCACGTAGGTTCCTTTTATGGTGTAGGCGAGCACTAAGAAAGGATTTTTCAAAATTGACCTCCTAAGAGGTTGAAATGGGTGTCCAAAGTTTGTACGGCGAAAAACGATTAGTTGGACTATTCCATCCGAAACTTCGCAGGAGTATTCTTCAAAGTAAATACGTTTTTCAGGTTTTTTCAGAATTCAACCCCTGAAAGGCGTAAAAAGGGTAATTAAGTGAAAAAATCTACAAGAGTATCGTTGTTACGGTTTATCGGGTCATAAATGACGAAAACAATAACGATTTTAAAATTTTACGCAGCGGACGTGCAATACTATGTAGGTACACGGTTATGGTGTGAGAGGGTACAATTCGAAAAATATCAACATATTTTATTATTTATGTTAATTTCTGGTTCTAGACATTCCGAATTTTGCACGTAGGCTACTTTGAGGGTGTAGGGGTGCTCTAAAAAAAGTTAAGTCAAAATCCACTCCCTAGAGACTGCAATGGGGTCCAAAGTTTGTATGGGGAAACTTGACTATTTAAACTATTTTATCCGAAACTTCACAGGAGTATTCCCAAACTTAAATGAGTAAAGGCATTATTTTAGGGTTTTTTGAGAATTCAAGTCTTGAAAGTGGTAAGAAGGTTAAACAGTGAAAAAACAATATGGGTTTCGTTTCTATAGTTTATCGTGTCGCTGTTCATGAAAACCATAAAGATTTTAAAATGTAACGAGCTATACGTGAAATACCATCTCCCCTGTTATGGTGTGATAAGCTTGGGGGTTGGGGGTTATAACGGGGGTATGTTTATTTCTGATTCTACAAATTTTAAATTTAGCATGTTAACCAACGTTAATAACCTTTTAAGGTGCACTAAAATATTTCGTGAATATGCCACCATTTTAAACTATTTGAGTTTTCACGAGATAGTAACAAAAAGTATATCTGTGTATCCAAGAAGTTCCATATCTAATATCGAAAGACGTCCCAGTAATGAATTTGAGGTCATTTAAATATGCATGAAATGGTCGGCATCATGAATTTACTGAGTTTGAATCCGACCTTAATAAACATCGGTATCTGAAGATCACAAAGGTTTTTCATAACGATTTTAAGTAACAAAACGTAAGAAGCTATCACCATCTAAAATTACTAGAACTTTAATTTGATCTTGATACCGAGAAGCTGAAAAGTTATTTATATGAAATTTGAAGTTTAAATTGTAAGAAAAGTTCTCCATCTTAAATTTAGGTCTTAAGTTTAATACGAACGTGATAGTAATTAATAGAACGCGGATGAACCGCGGGTTACAGCACCATGTGCCACACTTAAATTGATGAAGCCAAACGCGAGGTAATCGCGGGAAAACTTTATTATTATTATATTATTATTAACACACAGTGAATAGATAAAAGTACGCGGGCGAAGCCGCGGATAACTGCTAGTTTAAAATTTCGTTTCGATTTCGAAACATCAGGCCTCTATTATGTAAAAAGTGCCTTTTCGTATGTATTGATTATTTATTTATTAAGATATTGTATACGAAAAAATAATTTCTAACATAAACGTATTGAGAGGAGAGATTTTTCGAGGAGTGACCAACACTTGAATGGATTAGGTACTTAGATACCTTTGCTTGTGGCACCTTGTCTTCGGCATGAGAGCAGTATTGTGTGGCGAATTGTTGGCTGATGTCATCAAAGGAATTGTTGTTGTAGGCGTTATAGGGATTAGTGTAACGCCCTAATGCACCTGCCAAAAAAAAAGTAAGTTTTTGCAGCTCACGATCTTGTAGTGTTTTATGCATTGCTGATATATAGGTACGGTCAGTTACAAAGTCTTTGTAACTGACTGTACCAACTGTGTTGTATCACTATACATTAGAATGAAAACTTGTGTTATGCTTAGGATATACCCCGCTATAGATTTTCAAAAGTATTCGTTATATAAAATGTTTACTGCTGTTTGCGAGAAATTATATGATCCATTACTATTTAAAAAATGTTACGTTAACGTTGTCTCGATATGCATTTTGTCTGATTGTGCTATAAGATGGATGCCCGCTTATACATGTGATATGCTACAGAGATTGTTCAACTACGATGTCTTGAATCCATCCCAACAGTTATACGCTTCACTGGTATTAGGGACACACAACAAAAATGCTCCCTTGTCAAACAAATATCAAATTCATCACCCTCGTTCATAAAGTTCACTATTACTCGCAAGCACAGCTAAATTTATAAAAAAAATCAAACTCCCAAGAGCCTTATGTAAATTTAAACACCTTATTAAAGATGAAAGATAATGGCTTCAATTTTTACTTTGTTCATTTGTTATCGAAACCATCGTCTAGCAATCGGGGAGATAATCTCCCCGGTAAGGGGAAGGCAGCTTCACTTAGTGAAGCTACCTTCCCGAGTGTTACACAATGTTTTACATCGCATGAACAAATATAATGATGCTTAAATATTTTTTTTGCAATTTCATTTACCTCCGTACGTAAAAAAAATCTACGAACGTAAAAATGTATGAGAAATGTACGAACGTGTACGCTAATTAAAAAAATTATACTACACGTACTGACGAGAAAAAAAAAAATTAGCGTACGATTTCGTACATATCTCGTACATGTTTTTGATGTTAGTTTGAATTCTGTATTGCACCATGTCATCGCCAGGAAGTAAGACACGAGTTTTTTACTCACCTACAGCTAGTGTAGCCACCAAAATAATTTTCCACAACATATCGGCACAAATAAAATATTCCAGTAAGTTTATGCGCCTGCAATCATTCACGAAACTAAAACCGTCACGATTCGAGGGCGCCTTATATACAATGTGCCCATGAGGAAAAGGAAAAAATTCAACAGCGGATTTCTGACCAAAGGGCCTGGCCGGACTGCCATGGTAAAATTGCCCCTGGCAAAATATGAAATATTGATATGCAGGATTATTCGTATTGTTACTACATGTACTACTACTGGATATTATCGCTCAAACTATTTCCGTTTACGAAAAAAATTAAAAAAAAGAAATTTTGTTTTTTATTTTTTTCTTTAAAACCACGTATCCGATTGACTTGTTATTTGGATATTTTATAGATATATTAGGGATACATCAAATAAAAAAAATTGGCTTCGTAAATTTTTGTTAAGCATTTTTTTTTTTTATTTATATTTTAAATAAAAAAATTTTACCACATGCAAGTTAGCGACACCTACTATATTTTCATATAATATTCGCAATTTTATACTCTATTACATATATTTTTATTAAAAATATCACTTTGGATCAACAACTTGAAAAAATTTTTTTTCATATACATAGTGAACAAAATTAACCTTAGTATTGTTTAACGGGAAGTGGCCCTGCTAGCCTAGCATGGTCGCTCTTGTCACAGAGGTTGTCACGCTCCCACCAGTACGCGAGTGCGAACGTGACAGCCTCTGTGACAAGTGCGACCATGGTAGGCCCTCTGTTTTCCCAATTGAAACTAATTATTATTTAAAAAAATAAGTTTTATTTTATTTCTCGCACTAGTGGGAAATTGAAGCATCGTCAGTTGTAATATGAATTAATGTAACCACCAAATGACGACTTTTCAGGAGGGCCAAAAAACGAAATGGTCATTTATAAAGTAAGTATTGTATCTTTTTAGTTAATTATAAAGTATTGTATCTTTTTAGTTAATTATCTTATTGAAATGATGTTTATCTTGTTTGTTTTATTTTTGAGAGGTCTATTTGATAGACAGTTACTAACTGCGACCACACTTATAGTTTAGGAAATGGCTGGCGCTTACGTTGAATATTTTAAAAAAAAATTGTACTTAGATACGTTAACAAATCAATGAAAATCATCAAAAGTGGATTTCGGAATTTAGTGTAACTCACAAATTGAAACCGAATTGCTTATAAGCCATACAATGCAGACGGTGCTTACAGCAGTGACGTTTATACAAATATGGTGAGTACATTAGGAAAGACATGTTTTGTACTTACAAATTCGTACTTACGTTAAAATATTGTCTATAATTTTTGGGAACCTTTACATACGTTAATAAAAAATGTAGAAACCTAATAAAATAGCAAAGTTTTTGTTAACGTATTCGACATTTTTTTCTAGATATCAATATTTTATATACACCGTTCGATAGAGCAAGAAATTTGCAGTTGAACGGTATACTTAACTCAATTTCGTAATTTTGGTAGTTACATTAATTCATATTACAATCGACGTGCCTCGCTCTGTGTGGACCCGGCTACTAAAATAAAAGATAGCTTGGCTAAAACTATGCTTAGTTCGATAAATATACATTAACTTTTAACAGAGTTTAGAGCTGATTCGTTAAAAGATTTACCACACCACTGTTAATACAAATCAAATCATAATCTTATTAAAAAGAAACAAAACTACTAAGTATATGGAGGTACTTAAGTATTCTTTTGGCTCAAACTGATACTATACCCTACTTGAAAAAAAAATAAGAGAATATAAAATAACATACATAGGGTAACGGCCCCAGTGGCCAGCCAGGAACCAGTAGTCGGCCTTTTCAGTTGTTTTTTGGTCGGGAATTGGACGGTTATTCCAATAAACAAATCGCGGGTACTCAAATAAAAGCTCTGATTCCCAATTTGTTGATACGTAGCGCTGGAAAGTGCAGTGAGGGATCGGGGGAAGCAATAAATTCATTCTTACAAGTGGTGTTCGTCGACGAGAGCGATAGTGTCATGTCCGCCATATTTTTGACTGCTCGTGGTGTTCACTTAAACGGGAAGAAAACTATATATTGATGTTAAAATTTATTGATTTCTGTAAATGTTTCGTTTATTTATTAGTTTATCTATTCGATTACTCCGTATTTGTGTGAAAATATCATGATCTAACTAATAAATTGAGGGGGCTGTCTACTGGATACCTAGTTTTCAACAAAGTATCTAGTGCTCAGCCACCGGGGGCTGACCTTTGGGTTCTTCATTTAATATTTTATTTGATATTGTTATATACTGTTACGACCGTTAAATTTAAATTTTCAAATTTAGTTAGGCATGCCCTATTCAATTTGATATAAAACCCAGTAGTCGGCCCCATTTGATTTTATTTTTTATCACGGCTGACCACTGGATTTCGCGGATCTAGTACTCAGCCACCGATATAATATTAAGAAAATAGATTTTTCAATTAGGAAATAGACTCGTTGATAAGAGCTAGCGAAGTCAGAAAGTTTTACCAAGAAGTAAGGTCGTTTAGGAAAGGATATCAGCCTACCACCACCCAAGTACTGGAAGATGAATCCGGTAATCTTATAACTAACAGCGAAGAGATTAAAGAGACATGGCGCAGCTATTTCCATCAGCTACTTAACAATCCTTCATCAGACGATTCTGTCCCCTGTTCCACCAGTGGCAACGAAGAGGTTGTGGAACCGCCTACTTTCCAGGAGTTTTGTACAGCGGTAATGAGTCTGAAGAACAATAAGGCCCCAGGCGTAGACGGACTCCCGTCAGAAATATGGAAGTATAGTGGAGGCGCGACACAGAGCAGGTTGTATATGCTGGTGCGAGAAATCTGGGAGAATGAACGGCAACCAGATGAGTGGAATGTAGCAGTCGTCTGCCCCATACATAAGAAGGGTTCCAAAAGGAAGTGTACGAATTATCGCGGGATAGCTTTGCTCCCTACTGCTTACAAAATTCTATCATATGTACTACTCAGGCGATTGGAACCATACGCGGAAAAAGTTCTAAGTGACTATCAGTGTGGCTTCCGACGGAATCGTAGCACTGTTGATCAAATTTTCCACCTCAAGCAGTTGATGGAGAAGAATTGGGAGTACGGCCAAAGCATACACGCTGTCTTCGTAGACTTTACTAAAGCGTGCGACAGCATTGACCGAAACGCTCTTTTTTCCATTCTGAGGAATTTTAACATCCCCAACAAACTGGTCAGCATGATACGGGTCGCTACTGGAGAAAGCAAGATGGTGGTCCGGGTCGGGGGCGTACTCACTAAAGACTTTTCGGTAGTTACGGGGCTGAAACAGGGAGATGCCTTGGCACCTATGCTTTTCAATTTCGTGTTAGAATATGTCCTAAGGAAGGTTTTAGCGCTGGAAGGAGGACTGGAACTGAATGGAAAGCATAAGGTGATAGGGTACGCAGACGATCTGGCGCTACTGGGATCATCTATGGGCGACGTGCGGGAGGCGGTAGATGTCCTCGCAGAGGAGGCCGTGAGGGTCGGCTTAAGGATATCTCACGAAAAAACAGAGTATCTCCACATGAAGCGCTACAAAAATACCCGCGACAGACCGCAAGACCTACATGTTGGAGATACAACGTACAAAGGAGTGGCAAAATTTAGGTACCTAGGTTGCACCATCACAAATACCAACACCCGTGACGAGGAGATCAATGTTCGAGTTCAGGATACCTTGAGATGCGCTGCTGCCCTTCATAAAGTGTTAGTGTCTAAACTTCTAAGTAAATCCACCAAAATCCGGATTTATAAAACCATACTGCGACCTATACTAATGTACGGATGCGAAGCATGGACATTGACACTTAAAGAAGAGAACCTGCTGCTGGTCACAGAACAGAAGATTCTCCGGAAGATCCTTGGCCCAAAGCAACAGCCGGATGGAAGCTGGAGAGTGCTAAAGAACCAGGAGATTGAAGATATGGTGGATGAGCCTAACATCATGGGAGAGACAAAAGCCCACAGACTCCGTTGGTTGGGTCACCTTGAGAGGATGGAGGAGGATCGCAGGGTCAAACAAGCATACCTCGGTTGCCCGCGAGGTGGACGCCCTATTGGTCGCCCTAGATACCGTTGGGGTGACATGGTCGACAAGGATATGCGCGAGCTCCAATTTACCAACTGGCGAGAGTTGGCGCAAGACCGAGGAAAGTGGCGCATTCTGGTGTCGGAGGCCAAGACTCATTTTGGGTCGCTGAGCCAGCGGATTAAGTGAGTAAGTAAGATTTTTCAATTGATTCATCAGGTTTGACAGAAAATGATGCAGTTTTAACGGATATAACCCAATCAAAAACAGATAAAAGAATGTGTGATAAAAGCTGAAAAGTTACGATTCTTCCTAATGTAATGAACCTGTTTAAATCCCCAGGAAGGAGAATGTCATAGTCATTTTTTTCATTAAACAAAATACATTGCGTTTATTGCGATGCCAGCAGCCTCCTCAAGTACAAACATAGATACTGTGTCCAAAAAATTATTTTACTCTCATTAAACCAGCATTGAGGACTAGTAATATAAAAAAAAAACACTAAATTATCGAAAAATAATGGACCTGTTACATACGACTGTACATTAGATCTATGTAGGTTTTGCTGATATTTTTATATTTAAGTTTTGAATATTTTTATATTTATTATAATTAATACTAATAGAAATAAGGAGATAATATATATACTGTGAGCATGAAAAATAATTTTGTTACGTATGGCCAACGGGTTTCATGCCGTAAGTCTTCGATTTAAAAGAGTTAAGTATAAGGAATAAGAATTATATTTAATATCTTTGATTTTCATATAGATATTGCTGATTTTGATCTCATTATGATAGTAATATACGAAGGCTGAGTACTGGACACGAAAAGGCTGATTACTGGATTTTGGCGGCTGAGTACTGGGAAAAAGTGCCATTTTTTGTTTAAACTAAATTATCGGTACTTTAAGGATTCCTGTTATGTTTTTTCTTGTTTCGTTTTAAAACTATAATAAACAGTTGATGTAACGATGTGATGCGTTCATTTATCCGACTTATCCTGAATAAATACCGACCGTTTACATTTTAAAAAGGCGTTATAAGGCTGACTACTGGTGCTTTTACCCTACCTACTTGTAATTGTTAAATGAGCAGATTCTATTTAAACGTACCTTAAAACTGAACTCAGTTTTTAGCTATAATATGACTGCTTCAATTTTCCCACTAGTGCGAGAAATAAAATAACACTTATTTTTTTAAATAATAATTAGTTTCAATTGGGAAAACAGAGGGCCTACCATGGTCGCACTTGTCACAGAGGCTGCCACGTTCGTACTCGCGTACTGGTGGGAGCGTGACAGCCTCTGTGACAAGAGCGACCATGGTATTTAGACTAGTAGGGCCACTTCCCGTTAAACAATACACTAAGTATATGAAAAAAAATTTTTTCATGTTGTTGATCCAAAGTAATATTTTTAATAAAAATATATGTAACAGAGTATAAAATTGCAAATATTATATGAAAATATAGTAGGTGTCGCTAACTCGTATGTGGTAAAAAAAAATATTTAAAACATAAATTTAAAAAAAATATGCTTAACAAAAAGTTACGAAGCCAATTTTTTTTTATTTGATGTATCCCTAATATATCTATAAAATATCCAAATAACAAGTCAATCGGATACGTGGTTTTAAAGAAAAAAATAAAAAACAAAATTTCTTTTTTTTTAATTTTTTTCGTAAACGGAAATAGTTTGAGCCATAATATCCAGTAGTAGTACATGTAGTAACAATACGAATAATCCTGCATATCAATATTTCATATTTTGCCAGGGGCGATTTTACCATGGCAGTCCGGCCAGGCCCTTTGAAGTTAAAAATGATTATAATAATATGAAGTTTTCTGGATTCAGTCTATTTTAAGAGATTTTTTCTTAAAACCCTTTTAGACTGTTACGCTATGATGCCTATGATAAACGATTTTGTCACTACGTTGTCTTAAGTCTTGTCACACTTGATTGACAGAAGATCAAATGAACAAAAAAATATTTTCATCACACTTGCTGTCTAAGCGCGCCATTGCTTGCGCGCGTAGCGGGAGTAATAGAAAAGTGAAATTCCCTAGGGAGTAATAGAAATGTCAGTACGTAATTTAATAATATTATATCTTAAAACTTATTTTTTGGTTGGCAAGTGTGATGAAAAACATTGTATGCATCACGGTCGGTAAGCGGAATACTAACTCGAGTCATAAAAGCCTAATTCTAACACTCTCGTTAGTAATTCCGTACTTACCTCCCTTGATGCACAATGTACTATTAATTACCTAGCAAATGTAAAAAAAAATTCAAAGTGCATTTTTTGCGATAGTTTCATTAATAAAATCCTTTTTTTTTGTGTATTAAGGCATTTAAAAAAAAAATTTTTTTACAGGTTTGACCAAAACTCATTTAACATTTTTTGCTTCTTTTAATCTCAGGAACATGCTGTTAGAATTTTTCCCTTTCCTACATTTTGACCCTCTCACACATACAGACGCATGCCTAAATATAATGTTTCGTCTCACTGGAGTAATTTTTATTATTATTTATTTATTTAGTTATGATACAAACGGTCATACATACACATATTTGTACAGTTCCTTAAACTTAACTATAAACCTGTAGTTTCCAAAATTGATTATTAATTTAAAGAAACAAAGAGATGCTGCAAAATACTATAAGATATGTTTTTGTGATAAAGAGTGTTGGGACTCCACTACGGAATACCGTTTCGTCGATTAGCTAGTAGGTAAAAAATACTGCAAGATTGTTTGCCTTTTTTAAACCAAACCAAACAGAGTATAGGAAATTGAACTAGGCATAGGCACATACAAATAGTATTAGCAAATTCTACTTATAAAAATATTACCACGTTTCCAGTGCTTGTCTGGTTGCCCAGGCATACACTATGAGAGTGTGCGAGCGGGATGGCAGCAGACGCGCCGTCACTCACACAGAGCAATAACAGTGGGGCGCGCGGGTGGTTCTGATTTTTTCCTGGGTTGATGCGCTCTCTTAAGTTATATTATATCCTGAAATTACAAGAATGATATGCGTGGCTCAGCCATCAATGATGTCGTATACACTTCTAGCGGCAAATTTGTGGAATGAATCAAACCGATAAGTTAATAACTATAGGTATCTAAATAGTTATGAAAACATAATATGTGGCTGTGCACATGGAAAGGTACCTAGTCACGGCATTTAGTTACAGAGTTACATGAGTTTTTGTCGAAGCGGGTGAAAAAGTGCCAAAATGGGTTTGTGCTACAATTGAGTTATTTACATCCTAAGAAACGCGCGTGTACTAAGAATATCAATAAAATTATGTTTTTTTAGTATATTTCTCCGACCATAAAGTTTAGTACTCAGGGTACCTTGTCACACCATGTCTTCTAGTAAGATTTTCGCAAGTCAACATCTCACGAGATCACGTAGGAAAAATCATTACGGGATATACCTAGGTATATTATCTTCGCACATCGCAGAGAGATTGTTTTTTGACTTTCAATTAGATAATTTTACTTTATAACCGGTGTAACAAATCAATGAAAAACAAATCCATAAAAATTAGGTAATGGTAAATTACGAATATTATAATATTAGGTCAAATAATTTTAAGGTAGATTTATATACATTAGGTTGGGTGGAATTTCCTGAGAATTTGCGATATATTAAAAAAAAAATTCGTTCATTACAGACATTACATTTATTTTATTTTGTACTTAATCAAAATATTTTCATTTAAACATTCTTGGAAAATCTCACCAAGCCTATTTCATCAATATCAATACAAATTGAACCTTCACTATCGTGTGTCGTTACGCGACCATACTGAGGTTAGAGTGAGGGAAAATACCGATTCAGTATATAAGGTCGCGTCACGGGGTGTTTCTCTATTGATATAGGTAATCATTTTATTGTTGATCTCGAATTTAGTCAATGAAAACTTGAGCTGTTTAGTTGTTTGACGTATATAATTAATATTATAATATTGATTAAAGACTTAATAGCTCATAAAGTAGGTGCAGTTATGTAAATAATTGGGTATTTTATCCTAGTTTTACTCTGTTTCTTTAAGATAATGACTTATTGTAACAAGGTACCCAGTTTAATAAAATATAAAATTTTATGTTTTACACGTCTAAAACAGAACTTTTTATAAATAAAAATATATTTATTTCTGCAATAGTTATACCAAATAACATTTTGTTGCAAATATTTTTCGCATTATATAGGTAGGTACTAAAACAGTGCCTTTACATTTAAGTTAGTTTAGTAAATGCCGTGACAAGGTACCCTAGTTACGTTGCCATACAATAGTTACAACCGAATCACTAAACTTTATTGATTAAAAAAAAGCTTTAACGTTATTTCGATGACACCATTGTGGCACATTATGCTAAATATGTATAGTTTAATTATGTGATAAATCATCGATATACAAATAATATTCTTGATTTTTAATATTATAAGTAACCTTTTTAGTAATTGTTCAAAAGTGCGGTAATTATTAAATTGATTGTTGATTATGGAATTTATTTTATTCAATTATCCCAAAATGCCTTAGAATATGTACCTACGATGAGAAATTAACAGTTTTAATCTCATTATAATATTACGAATTGGGTATAATGAACACTTTCGTAATTCTTTCGCCCTTGCATGTTCAACCTAAGAAATCTAAATAATTGACATGTATTTTAAACAATTTCTTTTTTCTATGTTAGAACTTTATTTGAGTAAACAACTACATTAAAACTATTAAGTTAATACAAGTTTTAATGTAGTTGTTTACTTTTAAACAATTAACCTTTATAATGAAATGAAATGAATTTATTAATATCATTAGGTTACAAGTCAAGGTTACACAAACAGTTTAAATAATAATAATTATTGTGTAAAGTACACTCATAAGTACCTACCTACAACTTTACTTAATAGTACATTACTATAGAGGACGGGAAACGAAGGGTTACAGTCCAAGTAGATATATCTGGCCGAAGGAACTGAGGCCAGATAGGAATACGCGGCCTGTAACCCTGTTTCTCGCCGAGATTTGTATAGTGCTTTTCTCAAACTTGCCATGAAATAAAACGAACTGATTTCGCCGAACCATACTATTTGATTTGTAAATAAAACAATAGTACAGTATCGTACAACATAAAAAAAAAACATTCGCGCCTAACTTTTTTTTTATCTGTTTGAGGTATCCTTTTACCTGTTGGTATAGACATTAGTTCTTGGGTTATTTTTTTTTCTGTGGCTGAATGTCAAGACCTAGTGTCACAATTTGACGTTTCAAAACAAAAGACAGTTTGTTTGCAGTCCTAGGTGTGAAATAAATACATGTAATCTCTTTACATATCATCTTAGCATATGACACCGGATACATAGTATTTCCGGGCTTAATTTAAAGTAAGTAACATCAACATTCCGTAGCAAGTTTGAGAAATAGTTATTTCAATGATTTTTTTTTATATTAAGTCTTTAGTTACATAGGTGCATCAGCAATTCCGCCGGAATAAAACTGTGATATCAGTAACCAATTTTTTAATCTCAATTTAAAATTTTGAAAGGAAGGTGCATCCCTAATACTTCTAGGTAGGTGGTTATACATATATACGTGGACCAAGTACATAGGGCGTGTGGTGACGGCTGTAAGAATACATTTGTCACCAACTCCTCCTGCGGGTGTCGTAGTCGGGATTGTAGTGTCACTGACCACTATTTGATAAAAGATTGATGATGGGCAGCAGCGTCATCATAGTGGACATGGACAGATTACTGCGATCGCCAATCCGCTTACCCAGCGTGGCGATTATGGGCATTTACCTCCTAATGCGTTTATACGCATAGTTAATAGGAGAGGCCAACGTCCAGCAGTGGACTATCATAGGCTGATGATGATGATGATGATGATGATGATAATGATGATGATGATGATGATGATGATGATGATGATGATGATGATGAAGTACATAGGCAGAACGTCCGCTTTTCGCCAGTTTATGTGGTACAGGTGCGAGGCAGTCCGCGTTTCTGTTACTACGCAGCTGGCGATTTGGGTTTACCTTTTTTACAGTAAATCGTTTTTCATCACATTTGCTGTCTAAGCGCGCCATTGCTGGCATGCGTAGCGGGAGTAATAGAAAAGTGAAGTTCCCTAGGGAGTAATAGAAATGTCAGTACGTCATTTAATAATATTTTGTCTTAAAACTTATTTTTTTGTGGGCAAGTGTGATGAAAAACATTGTATGCATCACGATCGGTAAGTGGAATATTAACTCGAGTCATTAAAAGTCCTCCGCCAACGGCGTCGGGCTTCTAACACTCTCGTTAGTAATTCCGTACTTACCTCCCTTGATGCACAATGTACTATTAGATTGGTATGTGTAAATATGGCCACCTGTTGAACAAGGACACAGGGCAGTGTAAGTATATTATATTCTTGGAAATACTGACGAGCAGAGACGTCATCAGACACACACGCTACTGCGCGTACGGCTCGTTTTTGTAATGAGAACACTCGACGCCAGTCAGTGGCGCCGGCTCATATTTCGGTGCCATACGAAATCAAGGAGTGCACAGTTGCGAAATAGCAGCTCCTGACGACCTCTCTGGTCGCAGTACCCTCGAGGCGCCTCAGAGCGAAGCACGCACTGCCCAGCCTCGCGCACAGATGGTCAATGTGACGTTCCACCTCAAGGCACTATTGATCGTAAAACCCAATAACTTTATGTCTACTACCGTCAACCGGGGTCAATGGGGACAATTTTGAAGTTTGAGTAAGATTTTAACGGAATATTTCCATGAACGAGCTCAATGTTATGGTTTCAAAACTTTAATCTTATGTTAGAGATCCTATTTATGATAGTTTTATTACGATAGAATCAATCTAAACCCCCTTTTTTTCAAAAAAAACCGGCCGTCCCTATTCAGGCTGCATACGGGGTCAATAGCAACGAATAAGGGACCAATACGGAAAAATGGCTAGGGTTGTCACAAAAATAATAAGCTTACAGGTACGTACCTAGGTACCTTTCTACCCAGTAAGTAGGTATTACAAAACTTACAATAACTATGGAAATAGGATGGCATATGAATAAAAATACCTGCATTTAACAAAGCTTTTATTTATAATGTACCTACTTGTGGGTAATCACTGTATCATTCAGAATCATCATCATCATCATCATCATCATCATCATCAGCCTATGATAGTCCACTGCTGGACGCAGGCCTCTCCTATTAACTATGCGTATAGACACATTAGGAGGTAAATGCCTATAATCGCTACGCTGGGCAAGCGGATTGGCGATCGCAGTAATGTGTCCACTATGATGACGCTGCTGCCCATCATCAATCTTTTATCAAATAATGGCCAGTGACACTCATAATACGGGTAACAAAAATTGTATAATAATTTGTAGCAAATAAAAACACCTTCTAAAACAACAAGTTATAGTAACAAGGCAGAGCTGCAAAAATTAATACAAAAAAGTAATATAATATGGGTAAGACGCGTAGGAACTTATTTTTACGAAAGCAACTGCCTTCAAATTTACAGGGTAAAAATAACCTAATCGGGATTAATCCGGTTTCCTCGCCATGTTTTCCTATAGGTACTTACCGTAAAATAAAAAATTACTTAATAAAAAAAACTTAAAGCCAGTGTCAGCAAACCTTCCGAAATTCACTCATTTAAATGTTGGTTAAAGTAAGTAAATTGGTAGTAGGTACCTACTTATGTACTTAAAACACGAAATATATATTCATTTAATCATAAAAATAATTTTGGCAGCCCTGTCCCAATACACCCTTTACCGTCCTTATTTGAACTAATTACGTCCCTATTAACTGTCAAAGCCGACCCGATCCACCCCTCAAGCCGTCCCTATCGACCCCCAAAGCGTCCCTATAAACCTCTGTTTTTTTTCAAAACTTGCTTATGTTTTTGTTTTCGCACTTTTGGTATTGAAACAAAGATAATTTCAACTTACTGTGACATAAACACCTTCTTTAATACACGGTTAATCTCCTTATAACTGCCAGCACTGCTTAACTTGTTTAAAAACATAATTTTTTTAAAGACTCCCGGAGCACATTTGAACGGGTCACTGGCGACGTCAACTTCGAACTGTTAGTTCGACCACCTACCGCCACCTTCATGCCTGTCCAGTGTTGCCATTGGCATCACTATATAATCTACTTTCATTTGGTAACGCACAAGCAAATGCGTGTGGAGAAGTTTTAAAGATATTATGAAGTAAATGTCGTTTCCGGTTTTTGTCCCTATTCACCTCGCCATCCCTATGCACCCCAGTTGACGGTACCTGATGAAGAGCATCATCACCAGCGTACGTGGCCATAGGCCTGGACGTGTGGCCGTTCAGGTTGAGCCTCATAACGAAGATTTTGCCTTTGTTCAGAGCCACGCTTTGTTAAGCGTGTCAGTTACCTTCGTTTCTAATTCTGGTCAGGACGAGCCGGTAACGATAGCCGTGACGTCATCCGCATACATGAAGATGTCACAGTCACACCCTTTCATTATTTGGATGTTAAGCAGAGTATTCGACAAGCAAGACCCCTGAGGAACCCCAAGCTGATTCCTCATCTCATCAGATTTTATACGACCACTGTCCCCCACGACAACTTGACTCCTGTTTGACATAAATGACATTAGAAGCTCCAATGCTGGGCCACGAATGCCATAATGGCTGAGTTTCCGCACTACAAGTTCATGACTTGCGGTAATTCTTAAACTTCCAAAGATTGTAATTATACCCGTCACTATGTAACTTCGAAGTAGAATTGCGTTTTTTGGCATTATAAACTTTAAATGCAATTTTCTCAACTTGTGCGTTTAACATTTTTTTTTTTTTATAAAAATAGTGGCTCAACCTAGAGGCATGTTTCTTTTTTTTATTGATAGCAAATTTAATCTCCTTTTTGGAACTATGCATAACTCAATAATTAATAATAATTATAAGTTTATTGCCACACAAAAAAAAACATAAGAAATACAATAAAAATAGCACATAAAAAAGGAACACAATATATCAATAGGTTTATAATTATAAAAGGCAAAGGGTATCGGTCTCAGCATGTGCTGGCGGCATAGACGCTCAGCGCTGGTTTTCAGACCGATCCCAAACTATTACTAATACTAAATCTAAGGTGGTCGGATGAACTATAAATATCAAATAGGTACTAATGTGCCCGTGCCGATTACATAGTTTCCATGTTGTGCCAGTGTAGTGTCATGGTTGTGCTGTGTACGTGCATGTATATGTGTATGATTGCTTACTTGACTGATTACTTGACATTATCTAGGAGGGGGAGGGAGAGCAGAAACGCACTGCTTAGCTAGTAGGTAATCATGTACTAAACGTTTGTACCTAAACACAGTTATCGGTTCTCGAAGAGGCGGGGGTAAATCAATACCCGCAATAAGATATTTTTCCATGTGCACAACCACATATATCAAGTTTTTCTAAGACAGGCTTTCGCAACCAGGCAAAATTTCGAACAAAACCCCAGAAACCGACAGTACTATGCGGGCAAGGACGTGAAATTCGATGCCGCACGCCGCGAACCCACTAGGCGGGCACGCGTCTGACGCTCAGGGCTGTGCCAAATGAATTTCGTATAGGGAATAGAGCTACGATTAGCTTTTCTTAAATAGTGTAACGAAGTGTACAACAGAGAAGCATCTTTTATATGAATATTTCACGAGTGCGAAAGAGCCACAATCAGTGAAACACGTACGTAACAATTTTTAAGCAAGTCTATCCGCATTGTGGTGCTAAATCGTTATTATCGGTCTTGAAAATAGATTTCGGAGTACCTAAAAGAAATTAATTAGACTTACTAACTTTTCTGTTAGTAGCAGCATAAAGTAAATGGTAGCAGCCCCGAGGTAGAGAACATGCAATGCGTGCCCGCCTGGCGGGCACTCCAGCGTAACTTATAGCTCTTGCCCGCCTAGCGGGTACGCCGGCATCTGAGCGAAGTTTACGAGTGCCTGCTGTGCCGCGTACCGTGGCGTACGCGGTATCGAATGTGTTCTTTTATAGTACTTTTGAATAGCCATTTAAAAAATACTGTTCCTCTCACTAAGGGTCTCCCCAAACCAGAACGCGGAGTCGGCTTTCGCCGAGTGTTTTACACCACACCATTCGCATTTAGCCGATCGACCGTCTCCGCGGTTGAACACCTGCGTTTAGCAGTCTCACTTTTCTTGCAGCCGTAGAAACGCTCGATCGCCTGCGATTTGCTATCGCAACAGTTGTAAAGCGACGGTCGGCTCTCCCGTGCTCCCTCCTGCCGTCGAGACGTCAGACAGCACGCGTACAGCCTGCTAACAGATGTAGGACAGTGCGTGATCGGCAATCGTAAATCTCATTTTAGATATTTTTTTCCAAGCATTTTCCTTGCACACGATCGCTATACTTAGCATCAGACACGTCATATAAACACTTATAAGTATTTACTGACTGAATATTATTAAATGTTGCTCCGAGATCATTACTTCGTGTTGTCAGATCTATTGTAGATTTTAATGTGGGTAATAATTCAAATGAATAAATTCAAATGTATCAGTAGCTACTTCGGCCGTCATCGGCTCTGTTCTGCCATCGTCAGCTATGTTCGGCCGTTCAAGACGCTGAAACGGCTTCCGCCAGTTCTGACCGGTGCGGTCCTTATCGTAGGTACTCGGCCGTGACCGGAGCCGTTCAACTCTTTCCGGCACCGTACGGCGGTATTAGGCGATTTACGAATGCAAACAATGTCGTACGAATGCGAACCTTTACGGCAAAATGCCGTTTTCCCGTCGAAAGACGTCGTTTCGCGTGGGCTGAGCCGAATTACGACGTACTCGCTCTTATTGCGTTGACATAAAGCTTATTCCGTACGCGATTTGCCGAAACGGCATCGACTAGTTTGGGGAGACCCTTACCCGGAAAGGCCCTCTTGGGTAAATCCATGGTAACTTGCGATACATTTAGAACGCTAAGTTGTCAAACAAATATTATTTGTGGCTTGATTCATACTTAAATATCCTTTTTTGCTGGCGGAATAGGTAGTACAGTTTAATTTCATTAAACTAAGGTGGAAATTACTTGGAACATAACCAGTACCTGGCCTCAGTACACTAAAATGATGCGGTAACTTTTGTTACACGAAATGGACATGAGTTTTTGAGGCATCATTTAAATACGATATTATGTTTAGTTCGTTATTGATATAAGAATTCTCTTCTAACTGAAATCATGTAAGTAAATAGTTAAGGTATATTAATGTAGCAAAAGAAAATCCTAATATAATTACGGAAATAAAAATTCAAAACATTGGTAACTTGCGTTTCAAGAAAATGGTAACTTTTACTACCTACGAAAGAAACGTACTTTTTTTATAATTAGTGATCGGAATAAGAAGTTTAAGTAGGTAACTGAAGTAAAAATATACAGGATTCGTTGATTTTTTGGGATATAAATGAAGGTTTTATTTTTTCTGGCAAAAAAGATATTCAGTTATTATTTTATTTTTAGATTTTTTGAATATTATTGTTTTTTAAGGATTCAAAAAAAATCTAACCTACCTTTTAAATATCCCCATAACATATTGTGACAGTTGATTAGTTCGGTTTTTGCAAAAGAGAAATTTTTAAAAGTTTAAAAAAATTGGCATATGGTGTTATAATTAGTTCATTTAAGAAAAAAATATCGGATTAAGTAACGTATTTAGCCGTAGAATATCACCCCATAAACAGATTTTTAATATTGTGACATCAAAAATTTCATCTTTTTTCGCTCTCTGCCGTGGATTTACCTTCTTTATCCTTCGGAATCTACGTGTACAAGTCTACTTTATCCGCTAGCGTTTACGACCTGGCCACGACATCGGTCTAAGGCGACCGGCTTAGCGGAAAACGTATGGTGCTCCCTCTCGTCCCCACATCGGCATCCCGCTCCAACTCATGGATTCGCTCGCCGCTGGTCGCCTTAGACCAATGTCGTGGCCGGGGCATGAAGGTGTTTTTTGATGTTAGATGATAGAATTGACATTTAACTAAATGATGATTTTGAGCGATAAAAATACAATCCCACACATGTCTTCTTAATACAATTTTGTGGGTCTTCTGTCTTCTTCAAATTTATCAGCTCATTCACAAAATAGGTTGCAAAATATACGTAAACAACATATTACCTAACACTCCGCAGAATCCTATAAAAATACTGGCAAGTATACAGTTAGATGACTAAAATTCATATTTTTTATAATCATCGTTGATAAATAAGTAGTTTCGACCAGCAATTGGTAAACGTGGCGCACATATTATAATCGTACCTAATTTTTTTATCAGTATTCCATTTCCGGCAGTACGACACGACAACTAAATTATAATTTATGGCTTTAAATCGAACTTCATATCTTATTGAGAATGATTATGGATATCATTTTTCAGTTGAAAGTTAAAAAAAAGGTAAAAAATGTATTAGCTGACTTTCCATAGCATTTGACGTCTTTGACACAAATCATGAACGCACATTAATAATACTTATAAATATCAATAATTTTGACCAAAAATGTAAGTGAAGATTGCGTTCTGAAAGAGCGTGATTATAAAATACTGAAAGGTTGCAGGTTTGTTCAAACTTTTTTAGTTTACTAGGGTGTCCATCATTTTACGAATTTTAGAAATTTATTATGATCGATTTTAGTAAAAAATACCATTAT
>JALPQI010017601.1:0-27557 GCA_025490895.1 Thaumatotibia leucotreta | reverse complement strand
GATTCCACCAATCAAACCCCAATTATTTGTGCAACTAATGCTCAGTGAGTGTTTACTACTTTTAGAGTTGTATAATTCATTATGGAATTCATATCATATGAACCTAATGTCGTCGTATTAGAGACTAACTGTAGCTTAAATAACTATGTGTAGGTACACATATATTGCAGGACAACAGCGAAAGTATTCAGTATGTTATAGGTGTGTAACTTGTCAATCTATAATATGTCACTTGACATATTCCAACAGTCATTACTGTCATTAGACTTACAAAGCAATACTAAAGTTTTAGCTACGTATGTAATATTTTCAAATAATTTCATTCAAACTGTCCACTCAAAGACATTTTTCAAATCAACCAATCACCATGTGAGACGGCGCTGCGCGCTGCATACTGTCGGCAACCTCTCAAAATGAGCGTCTCAGACCGAGCAGAGTCACAGTTAAAATTATCGTGTTATTGTGTACCTATGAATAATTAGTATATTTTAATTTCTCGCAATTAAAATAAAAACTAAAGTAGCTCTGGTTTAGAACCATATTACTGGAACAATTTGAAAACAAACGATGAAAAAAAAACTCGCGGTAATATTATGACTTGTTTTAGGCTGTTATCAAACAATATATTTATTATACTAATATCATGGGGCATTCCTCCACAAGTCGACCTACCTAGCGTCAAGTCCCCGCCTCCTATATTATTGTGATATGAGCTAGCTTTATTGACTGCGTAACTTACTTTTCCTAACTAGTGCGGAGAAGTAAATTTTGCGCACGCTTCTCGTACGTTAATTTCTCTTTATAAGGCACTTGTTATGAGAAAAGTCGTTCGATACACGTGTAAAAACTTTTTTTTAACTCGGGTGATTGACTTTCATCCTCGTGGAAAAAAATTTTTTTTTTGCACTTGCATCGAAATGCAACTACTACTACTACTACTATTCTTCCCCTCTTGCTCGCACCAGTCGCGCCAATATGCGTGTGCGACAAGGATGACTGGAAAATAACTTGTACAAACATTAAGTTTAATCACGTTTCTGTAATATTATTATGAAGGCTATTCTTCTGTTTCTACCTATCGTTATCCCGGCTTTTGCCAGGGTCCGTACTTACCTTTCCTCCTCTTTGCGCGATCCTGGGCATCTTCATACTTCACTGTCTGTTCATCTGTCTGTCTATCACCAATATGTATCTAATGGATAATTAGTTGAAATTTTCTCAGATGATGTACAGTCAGCAGCAGATATTGCTAAGCGGGCAGAGTTTTCAAAATAAACTATGCACGACTATTAGAGTGTGTTAAGATCATTGTGAACACCCTAATCGTTAAGCAATATCTGCTGCTGATTGTACCTACCTAAAATATTGCCGATATAACAAGAAACACTAAAATAATTAAATATTTATATAGCTATGTTTTGTCGTGTTTCGAATAATAACAACATAATTTAAAAAAAAAATTTCTTTATTATTGGACGATTAGTATATGAACAAATAAATATATTTAGCATGTGACCATCTTACACATATCAACCTAGTCCCACAATAAACTCAATCAAGGCTTGTGTGAGAACTAAACTACAAAATATGTAATATATAGAATAGATACATACAAATACTTAAATACATATTGAATAGTTGGAGTCCTAATTTTATTAATCTGTACGTTACGTAGGTATGAACATGGCATTTTGATTTTAGATTAGGCAATCTCTTATGGACCAGGTTTTATACTTGCAGACTATTTTATTCAAATAATTTTAAGTTTTATAGTCTACCTAAAACCTTCTCTTCTTAAATCACTCCTATCTATATCTATAGAAATCCGTTGCGTAGGTGTAAAGATTGAAGCATACAATAGGGATATAGGGACAAGGGATTGCGACTTTGTTTTATATTATGTAGTGATTTGGAAGATTATAACCCCTTTATTCATAACCGTCTCCTAATTTAGCAAACTGTTTTTGGGGTTCCGTTGCCAAAATTGCAAAAAACGAAAACCTTATATTCGTCAAGTCATGTCCGTCTCTGTCAGTGTCTGTCTGTCACATCCAATTTACTCGGAAACAATAAATGGAATACTCGGAAGTAATGATATTTGGTGAGGATTGTGTTGTATGAACCGCCAATGATATATAAGTAAAGATACGTTATACTCTAACAAAATGAGCGAAATAAATACTTCACACCATACACCTCCTACAATTTATTGATAGTTGACAAACACTTATCTTCATACTTCATAATGCGTAAAAGAGATGGTAAAATACATATACTCGTATTTAATAAACGAAAAAGAGACAAGATGTATCTCTTACAGTTTTTGAGATAGGTTGTTTTAACTGTATTTTTTATGATAAATTGATAATGGTACGGAGTCCGACTCGCACTTGGTGGGTTTTTTAATTCATAATACATACATAATTATTATATACGTATAAAATCAACTACAGGAAACAACGTATCACTTCCTAGTAAGTTTGTGTGTCTGTTGGTCCATACGGAAGAAAACGTTGATTTAAACTGAATACCTAAATTCTCAAATTTGAAGTCTTCATGACCTAAAAACTAAATAAACCTCCACGTTAATGAAATAAGAAGATCTGTTTGTCTGTTCGTCTCTGTGCCTGTTCAGTCAAGTGCAAAAATAAGTATCGAAAGAATCCGTTCATAAATATGTTACGACGTTCTTATTACACAGAATTAGAGTGCACTGGGACATATTTTTGAACGTTTTTGTATACCCCTTATTTTGTCTTCGACTGTTCATAGCCTGGCTGAAAGTTATAGTTTGCCTGTCGATTTGCCTGCCCACCTGTTTTTCTTTGTTTGAATACATGATTTTTGTACATGTGACCGTTTCAATTCGTAACAGATCCCTGTAAAATACACTGAGCAAATTTGATAGTCACCTACTTACCTATGTGTAAACATAATTATTGATAGGCAAGGTTTTGTATATTTATTTTAAAATATACTTTCTGCAAATAAGTAGGTTAGTTAAAATATTTTTTGTGCTGTCCACATGGCGTGTTAAGAAATTAAAACTTGTTTGAACCCATTGAACTTAAAGATCTAGAGTATTTCCGCTGGGAAACAATTCTTATTATAATAAGCGAACTCTGATTCAGAAAATATTATTTTGCATCCGTCTGAATTTCACAACTGATTCTTGTAAAATGGTATGTAATGAGTATAAGTTGAGTGGCCGTGTGGTGACGGCTATAGAAATACATTTGTTACCACCCCAACTCTTCCCGTGGGTGCCCTAATAGTCAACTAAGGGATTCGAAGTGTCACTGACCATTATTTATTGAATATTGGATGATGGGCAACAGCTTGCCCTGCGTGGCGATTATGGGTATTTACTTCCTAATGCGTCCGTATGCTTAGGTACCTAATACGAGAGGCCTTTGTCCAGCAGTGGACTAATTACAGACTGATGATGTGATCTGAGTTTAAGTTACCGTACGAGCCCAACACTTGCCCCATTCTTGATGGTGGATGTGATAAATAAAATCACTGATCTATGGTTATGATATAATTTACTGTAACCTAACGCATGAAGAATATCAGCTACGGACGTATAAACGTTAACGAATAAAGTAATTAAAATAAGTGTATTAAGTCAGCGTGATCGTGGGTACAGCAATTATATTTAATGCTGTCGGGGGGATGTGCAGTGCTTGCAATGTACAGTTACTATAACTTTTCTTATGACATACATAAAGAATTACCACATGACTTGATGCCCACCTGACGGTGTGTTTATTTTGTAAAGTTTCAAATCATTGTTTGTATGTCTGTCTGTCTCTCTGTCTGTTTAGGGCTCCCTCTATATGGCATTTTTTTTTTCGAAACGCTTATGTTATAAGAGACTTGGCATAATCAATTTTTGTAAACAATATTTAGAATATTACTTTGCCAGAAACTATTTTGGCATATTATTATTTAGGTCATGTGTTATTTCGCAGAAATTGGATTTCCATATTTTTGGCATAGGTACATAATTATACACGGTGTTACGCGAGCACTGCGAAAGATTTTAACTATGCATTCTAGACATCAAAATAAACACAAAATATTATGAGACCTTATGTCAATTCCACCAAAAAAAAAATTTTTTTTATCATATCAACAATTTGTTTAAATTATTTATTTCAATTGTTTTTTTAGGTAGGGTAAGTTGTGGATCAATGAAACAACTAAATTTCAAACCATTGTATCTCTGGTGTTTTTGAAGTTACGAGTGAGATATTGTGTTCGAAGATAAACAATTTAGTTGGCTATCGAATCGCATTCTTGGTTTCTAATATTTTCAATAGTATATGTGTTATGCAACTTTAAACAAAAAATGGGATTTGTTTCATTGTGTCCTCGTGCATGTATTCAATGAAACACCTTAATTTTTACATTGAAACAGATGTAATAAATCCAATGAACTATGAAACAGACTTAACCAACATTGGAACTATGTTATATGTAACATATATATAAGTACGCTTGCAATGAATTTCATACAAAATAAAGGAAAGTTAATAATAACGGTAGGCTGGAGTAGCTTTAGTTTAGTAGGATTCTAATTTGTTAAATGATTAATAAGACCACTGAAAGATATATGAAACCGAAAGAATGTTTCATTGTATAAATGCGACATATTGCAAAAAAAGTTATGTTTTTTGTATCCTCGTAGTATGACTGCAACCCAGGCGAACGCGGGAGGGTCCTGGGCATCTCCACGATAGATATCATACACTTTGTGACAACATAAATATCATGTTGTTTTATTGTGTACGTATGTTTTATTGTTAAACATATTACTTAAACTATTGCCATCAATGAAACATTCAACTTTTTAAACTGTCCTATCTCAGCCAATTTGAAAGTTAAAAATCGTATATTTTGCCATAAAATAGACTATTAGTCATAATTATTTATGGTATGTTAAAAAGTGGCTCTAGTTCTGAAAATTGCGTATATATTCTTAAAATGTTTGTGAAAAAAGTGTATTGTTTCAATGTGTATTAATAAAGTGTTCAGTAAAACACCGTGAGCCGTTTCATTGTAAACTAAAAATATCACGGGTAACCAACATCGAAACAGAGTTACATAATCAGTAGTAAAACAGGTTATTATATATTATGTGGTTGTTCTTAGTAAAATTCTAGGGAAGATTAATTTATTAACGAATCTTTATGACATTGGCGCATTAAGCAACCGAAAAATGTTAAAATAACATATTAATACAATGTGTAGGAACAGAATGTTTTAAAAGATAAAAAATATGTTTTATTACCACTATTACTATGCACATAATTTTACGAAATATTTAATATATAATATAATTATACTAGTCAACCGAAAATATTAGAAATGTACTACTTAGACTCTCTTGTACCACCCGGGTTTAGCCAAATAACCAGGTATTCACCAGCAGGAGCTAAAGTGACCATTTTACTGGTCAGTGTTTAACCCTAGGTTATACAAGTGGGCCTTAATAGGTTGATAATGAGGTGCTAAACATGAAACATTTAAATAAACAGTCTCATAGAATAGTAACCTTTTGCAATTTCACATTCGTTGTACAATCAAACTATACAGTACACAACCAAACATGGATCTGTTTCATTGTACATTACATTAAAATGTTTCATTGTGAGACACCAGGGTATTATTTTAAACTAAATAAAAAAACGAGGTCAAAACTTGAACTAATTTTAAAAGTATTTAGCTTAAGATAAACTTGAATATATATACAATACGACAAAAATATAAATACTACCAAACTATTCCCTGTATTCTTACAAAAAAATACGAAATATAAATAAAAATTGTTACTTTTCCTGGTTCAATGCGCTTGAAGCATGTAGCGACGTGCTCCTTCTGCGATCGTCGCTCGCACCCTGGGGAGTTGTGGAGGGTCCCTAAGCTCGTCCTTGTTTGATAGACGGGACTAGCCGTTAAGGTCAGGTTTCCGAGATATCGCAAAGTTTCATTGTGTCCGTTTGTGTCAATGTTCCACAACTAACCCTACAGGTTATTTCGTCAAGTCTATTCGTATTTTTTGATTGTCAGGCAAAAGGTGTGGTAATATTAGAACACATTGTGGTAGCATTGTAATTCAAAAGAAGTTAAATGACGAGTTACGTCGAAAAACTTATTTCGAAAAAAGGTTGATTATCTCTGAAACCAAGCCGAATCCAGGAAATTTTATACAACATTAAAGACTCTAAATATGGTCAGGAATCCAGCATTAAAATCTTTCGGAATGCTGACGTAACACCGTGTATACAACTCTCCGAAACGTACTTCACATACATATATTTTACGTTAGGCAGAAATGCATTATCTATTATGGTAGATTGGGTTTGGTACATATACTTATTATAACGATGTAATAAGACAATGTTAAGAAAAAGATGAGGTGATTGGTTGGTTAGGTTAGAACTACGATCTTGACTACCGTTCATTATTGCTGTGGCAAACTGGGTAAGGTTAGACTAGAACAATTGCGATCTCATTAGGAATTCACTGCTACGACAAAGTGGGTTAGGTTAGAACTGCCATCTCATTATTAAGTCACTGCTATATCAAAGTACGTTAGGTTACGTTAGAACTGGGTAGGACAAAGTGGGTTAGGTTAGGTTAGAACTGCCATCTCATTAGTAAGTCACTACTATGTCAAAGTACGTTAGGTTAGGTTAGAACTGCCATCTCATTAGTAAGTCACTACTGTATCAAAGTACGTTAGGTTAGGTTAGAACTGGGTAGGACAAAGTGGGTTAGGTAAGGCATCGGTCTCACCGCGAGCTACTAAGCTATGAACTATCGGCTACAAACACGAACAAAAGATACGCACTCCCGTGTAAATATAAAATATTTTAAAATAAAAATAAAACCGCCTTCAAAAATTCGCCCAAACTAAAAAGTCAAAAATAATTTTAGTTCCTACTTCTTAGGATTTCCTACACAAACCTTTAAACCTTTTACCCTATTCATTGAAATAAAATATTATGGCTAGGTACCCTACAGATTTCTTAGAAGTCGGTGCCAAGCCAAATACGTTCATTCAGGTATATATTAGATAGAGCTTTGTAACTTACTGTCACTCCGATTATGTTTTTATCAACAGAATGGTCTACCTCAGTCATTTTGATGAAAGCATAACCGGAGTGACAGTAAGTTACAAAGCTCTAGCCTCTATCAAATACAGTTATATACTCGCGAAGAGAACATATTTGGCTTGGCACCGACTTCTAAGAAATCTGTAGGATACTTAGCCATAATATTTTATTTCAATGAATAGGGTAAGAGGTTTAAAGGTTTGTGTAGGAAATCCTAAGAAGTAGGAACTAAAATTATTTTTGTCTTTTTAGTTTGGGCGAATTTTTGAAGGCGGTTTTATTTTTATTTTAAAATATTTTATTTTTTGCTTTTTAGTAGTGTAAAATCGTTATTTAGTATGCTCTAAATACTTATAATTAGAATGTACTGCACTGTAATAGGCCAGAAAACCTGAACTGGATACCTTAAATATTCAAAGAATTATCCCATTATGAAGGAGATATACATTGTATCATCAGCAAGTATGAATAATTTCAAAGATTATAGGTAACAGCCTTAGCATGCCTATATTATTTAAAGAATCACTTACCGCTAACCAACATGTCATAACTACTAAGCAAACACTTAAATAGATCTCGAAAATGTATGACAGTTGTTATATTCAAAGAATTATCCCATTATCAAGGAGATATACATTGTATCATCAGCAAGTATGAATAATTTCAAAGATTATAGGTAACAGCCTTAGCATGCCTATATTATTTAAAGAATCACTTACCGCTAACCAACATGTCATAACTACTAAGCAAACACTTAAATAGATATATTCAAAGAATTATCCTCCAACTCCTAATAGTTAAGGAGTTATACCTTTCGTCATCAGCTCACCAACATGAGACTATGACCACCTAAAGGCAAATACTCAAATAGCTTCCAAAATACACGAAATATGTTATACTTAAAGAATTATCCCCCAACTCCTAATTGCTAAGGAGTTGTACCTTCCATCATCAGATCACCAACTTAAAACGTTCATGACTAGACGCAAATACTTGATTAGTCTTCGAAAATAAATGAAAAATGTCATGTGTGCCTACAACATTTGAAGAGTTCCCTTGATTTCTCCAGGATCCCATCATCAGATCTGGATTCGGTGACAATGGGACCAACTAGAAGGTATACCCATTCAAACAAAAAAAGAATTTTTCAAATCGGTCCACGCGTCTTCGAGTAATCGGGGAACATACATAAAAAAAAAAGAAGATTTCGACGAATTGTAAACCTCCTCCTTTTTGAAGTTGGTTAAAAAAAGAGTGTCTCTTTTATTTACACGGGAGTGCGTATCTTTTGTTCGTGTTTTTTAACCGATAGCTCGCGGTGAGACCAGTGCCTTAGGTTAGAACTGCCACCTTATTAGTAAGTCACTACTATATCAATGTAAGTACGTTAGGTTAGGTTACAATTGAGACCTTATCAGCAATTGACTGTTATGACAAAGTGGTTTAGGTTAGGATACAACTGCGACCTCAGCAAGTCAGCAGTAATTCACTGCTATGGCAAAGTGGCTTCGGTTAGGTTAGGTTAGAATTGCGACCTTGTTAGGTTAAATTATGCTCAATTAGTAAGTCTACAGTAGAGTAAATTGTATTTCCATTTCAACAATTATAAAGAAAAAGAAATGTATTTTCCTTTACTGTCATGGCAAAAAAACTCGCCAAGAAAACGTTATGCATATCTTGCACGGGAAAGAGAGGGCTGGAAGATACTCCAACGACAAGTGAATAACTATGTGATGATGATGATGAAGGTGACCGTCTGTTCATTATAAGAAAAAGATTTGAGAGTTCAACCCACAGTCCCTTATATTCCAGTATGTGTGTCTATTTGTCCGTCCGTGGCTAAGCTCGGCGATCGTTAAGGTGCATGCAGGCCAAAAGAGCATTCGCTGTTCTAACCCCCAACTCTACGAAATTCGATCGTTACACGAAACGAGATTCGTTGATTTCGTAGAGTGGGGATAGAACAGCGAATGCTCTTTTGGTCTGCATGCACCTTTAGTATCAACTAGAAAGCTTAAAGGTACGAGTTCGCAGCCGACCGCAGGCGACAACTGCAGACGACGTGTCGCAACGACACTACTGGTTTCTATGTATTTCTATGAAATTCCCTCCGTAGTTAGCGACATGAAGCTAGCGACGCGTCGCCGAGCGGCAGACGGCAGTGTCGCCCGACCGCAGATCAGTGGTATCGCTGACGCTCTGCATTTAATCATAGGACATGTGACTTGTCGTCTTTTTCTGTACAATAAAAGCAAGTCATCATCATCTTCTTCCTCTTCTAATAAAAGACGTAAAAAATTACGATCACTATTCTCGAACACGTCAGACATCTTGTTTCACGGACCGCTCGGAATCAACTGGATGCCATCTGCAGTTGTCGTCTGCAGTCGGGATCGAAACCATGACTGCAGCGACAGGACGCAACGACGTGTCGCGACGACATGAAGCGACGACATGTCGTCTGCTGGTGCTGCGTGCGGTCGGCTGCCAACTTGTACCTTTAATGTGGCATGTACATGTATATTTTTATACCACCGACAGAACGATGAAAAAAATGAAATTTTACGATAAGTATCTATAGAGGACACGTAAAATGATGATGTTTTAATTGCACTTTCACCTTATGGTATGTGGTGTCTTTAGGTATGTGACCTTGTCATCAAAAGCGGTTGTTTATGCAATATAGAAATAGATAAAAATCTCTTGAAAACTCCAAATAATTGTGCCAGGGAGACACTAAACTTATTGTTAGAATAATATTTATTTTACGTAATGTATACCGTTTTTTAGTGTGGGGATACAACAGGAACCCCTGTCTCTCTATATCTCCGTACACTGCTAACTTTAGTGATCGTTAGTAAATACCTACTAATAATATATATTTGGAATGAATGAATGAATGAATGAACGAATGAATTAATGAATGAATTAAAAATTACTTATAAGAACATGGTGCATTACAGTAGACGTTATAAATATTTACATTATAATAATAAATAAATAATAAAATCAATAAATATCTTGGGACGTCTTACACAAATCGACCTAGTCCCACGGTAAGCGCAATTAAGGCTTGTGATGTGGGGGTACCAGGCGACGATATATATAATAGATAGATACATACAGATACTTAAATACGAAAACAGCCATGACCAAGGTACACATATTTGTGATAAATAAATACACAATATTCCGTAAATCCTTAGATCTGTCTGTTTATTTACTTTGCTCAACCAACTCCCGAAAATCACACTCACATGCATGGTTTGTACCATCGCAAATGCGGACTTCTGGCCGAAGGGGGTAGTGTTTCGTCGGTTTTGTGGAGTTTGCCGAATCCTACGCCGGATCAGGCGACGAAACAGAGTCTTCCTGTTATGTCGCGAAAATAACTTAGATTAATAACTTATGTTAGTTTGTAAGGTGTAGGATCTATGAGCCTTCTATGTCTGAAAATAAATGAATTCTTATTATTATTATTGCCCGTGTGTCAGTTTGACCTATTTGATAATCCACTCTTGCAGGGATCAATGAATGTCACTCGTGTTTATGATAAGAGCCTGTGTGGATGACGATGATGGAAATTGTAGGTATCTCATAGTTAAGAATAGGGGAGCCCAGAGAGCTAAATCGGGATTTACTCGAGTGCCAAAGCTTTGGATTGTGAAGAAGACAAAAATTGGACATGCATATTCATACCTATTAATTTATTCATGCTATTGTTACGCCGGTGGCATGATAAAAACTACAAATATGATTTTAGACACGTTAGAAGCGTTTTCAGCAGGCTGAAATGCGTTTTCAGGCCGTTTCAGAAGGTTCTCTTTCACATACTACAAAATCAAATATTCACCCCAGATACCGTCGTTTTCAGGCCGTTTCAGGATACCCTCTATCGGATGGCGCAATAACCTGAAAACCCGTTTTCAGGCGTTTTCAGGACCCCTTTCGGGCCTCTCAAGTACAAATCGGTATATAGCTAAATTTCCCATAGGAGTGAAAGAGAAAGCACTATTAGATAGAGACAGCACGAGAGAATGTTCTGGAAGGATGTGAACGAGACAGCTATAGAGAGAACATTTTGGACGGGTGTGAAAGAGAAACCTGTAGAAAGAGACAGCGATACTCTAGAATGTTCGCGCACAGACACACCGACCGACCTAACTCGGGAACTTTCTAGGGTCGAATTATCTCGTACTTTGTAGATTTGAGTGGCTTGTATAAAAGCCCAGCATGACCCGGCCGAAGGAATAGTTTCAATTGAGACAGCGAAGAGATAACATTAAGAGCGAAGACTGCGAATCTACGGCGAGTTTGAGAGTGTAAAAGTGTACCAGTGTGAAGTGTCAGTGTGTGATTAGTGTTTTAGTTTAGTGTTTGTTCTTTTAACTAGTAATTAAAGTATCAGTTTTAATTAGTGGCTTATTTATACATTTTCTATAGAAAACCCACCCCACGAACGTAACACTATCATAACTTCATATAAAATCCATGTCAGATACCCTGTAAGGGCACAACAGATAATTATAATCTTAGAACCAAAGCATGGATGACGGGAGCAAAATACACCTGTCACTAGTGCTTAGTTAAATATTGACTTATAAAATACGGATTTTTTTTCGCGTTTTAAATCGTCATTTAATTTATTATATATTTTTATGGTCATGGCGTGTGGACTTTCGCTAAGTAATTTCATATCCTTTCACTCCAACCAAATTATTTCTAAACTTATCTCTAAGCTCTAAGATACTGATCTGAGACAGGGATATACAATTGTGAGTTTGCCCTAACAAATTTACATACCTCATAAATGTAGATGGATGCTTTAATATTTTACAATTTTTAAATAGAGGCAAACAAATGGCTGAGAACTTTACATTAGCGATAATTCGTACACATATTTTCTGGAGTATAAACAGGTCTTCGATATCTGTGTTTTCCCATAATATTATGCCGTATGAGAGCCATGAATATGCATGGGCATAATAAAAAGTGAGCGTAGACTTATAGTCCGTGGACCTGTTTAGTTTATCTCTCTCAAAGCATACACGAAATGTGACAGTTTTGTTTTTATTCCCGCAAAATAACCTTCAGACCTTTTATTCGAGCGCTTCAAATATCATGTCCTACATAATTTTCAAAATATGCGTAAATATGTTACGTGGGAACACAACACAATTTTTATGGTTCCGTAACCAAAATGGCAAAAACGGATCCCTTATAGATTCGCCATATCCGTCTGTCCGTCTGTCACAGCCGATTTACTCTGAAACTATAAATGCTACAGTATTTAAATTTGGTAAGGATGATTTGTGTTGTATAACCCGCCTCATAATTATGATACTAAATTATAAAAAAAAATTGGGGTTGGGGCCTCCATACATGTACAGGGGTAAATTTTTTTTCTATGCACACAGCGTAATATGAGCTATCAACAGAAAGGTCTTCAAAAATTATATAAAGAACGTATTGCGAAAACACAAATCAAATGATTTATTAACTAAATATTTTGATTTGTACTTTTTATTTTTCTCCAGTAGTGACACTACTTAATACTATATAAATTATAAATATTAGATGTCATATACCAAAGAAAAACGACCAAGATCACCTAATCAAAGGCGCCTAGCCTTGTAAGGGATTGCATATACCCGAGAAATTTGACCGGTGGTTGCTAAGACCGAGTGGCCGAGGGGTACAGGCATCAGCCGCGAAAGCTGAGTACGTGGGTTCGGTCCCCAACTCGGACATTAGGTGATCTTGGTCGTTTTTCTTTGGTATATGACATCTAATATTTATAAATGATAAATAAAGGTTTCAAAAACACATTTTTATTTAAGCGTTTGCTCGGTTTTCGAGATATCAGCTCTCAAAGTCTTAAAAAATGTGTCTTCCTCCTTTATTTTTTAAACTATGCGCTATAATTGTAAAAAAATGTATCATGCATATTAATAAACTCTTTCAATGATTTTTGATTTAATTAATTAATGATCTTTTACAGTTTTTGAGATAGGTTGATCAAACTGTAATTTTAATTTTGAGTTGTTATGTGCTTACATTAGAGACGCTGGCTGAAATATTTGTTGACTCGCACTTGGCCGGTTTTATTCATATAGGGTAGGAGCCCCGGTTGTGGATATTTAAGAAAATTTAATTTTGTCTCAATAATGTAATATGTAGTTTTATGTACCATAATATTGAGAATTTAGTAGTTTAGCTATATAAATTATGACTTTTAAGATACTTCCATGAGAACATTTTTTTTAAAGTTTAATGTATAAAACCAGTTTGGACGCTTTTTACCCATTTGTGGCCACACTCATTTGTACCAGTTCTGGCCACATTACGACAATCAAATGAAACATGAATTAGTTAGCCATAATTGAATGGCACACGGTTCTCGGTTTTAAGGTTCCTTATCGAAATGGGAATATCTAATACGTTTCTGTCCGTCCGTCTGTTTGTACATCTTTTTTTTTAAACTTATTTCATACTAATTTTAGTGTAGTTAAATTGTTATCTTAGGTTCTAAAACAATCCCTTAATAAATTTTTTTATAGTCTATATTGTGTCCCACTGCTGAGGCATTAAGTCTCACCGCGAGCTGTAAATAAAAGATACTTACTAAATAGCTGAAGTCACCAGACATGAACAAAATTATAATAAATTCAGGAGACTGCTAAAGAAGCATTACTTGATTGCGAAGTAATGCTTCTTTAGTGGTAGTTATTATTAAGTACAATCAGTTCGAATAAAACCCTGTCAAAACAATTAATTAAGAGACTGCCGCTCCCACAGTCAAACTGTTGTAACAGTTTTGTGGGACGATATTGTATTTTTTTATTTAAAATTGTGACAAGTAATTCAATAAATAATAATAATAATAATAATACACGGCGATACTCGCCCAGCTGTCAGCTATCACCGCCGAGCGAGTATCTCCGTGTCTCTTTTTTTACACGGGAGTGCGTATCTTTTGTTCGTGTTTATAGCCCATAGTTCATAGCTTAGTAGCTCGTGGTGAGACCAGTGCCTGATGCTAGGTAAGGCTTCCCCTGTTACTCGCCACTCGTCACGGCTTAGTGCATGCTCCTACCAGTTACTACGAAATGAGTCCATGTCATCCCGCCATCTCTTTTTAAGTCTGCCCTTTCCTTAATAAGTTGCCATGGCAAAAATGGAAAGAGACGCTATATTCGATTTCATTGTTTAATGGTCGCCAGCTTTAATTTTTCTGGTTTTTATTCGATTGTGATAAAAATATATATGTGGCGACATGAAAGATTCGTAATAATAAATCGGAAGATACAAATTAGAAAAACGACCGCCATCGTAAATTTCAGTATTTTGCAACTGTGATAAAAATCGATATCTTCTGAGGATCCGTGAAATTCTGTAAAGGAATATGAGCTTAGAATTGCGAAATACGGCCGCCATCTTAAATTTCTTTGTTTCTTAACCAATTGCTACGAAAATCGATACCTACCTGAGGATACGAGAGATTCTTTATAACGAATATGAGATCACACGTCAACACTGCAAAAACGGCCGCTACACATCGAGGCCAAACAAAAAAAAATCAAGATTTAACCTTTTTTTGCAGTTTTAATGTAACCTAATATAGGTATCGATAATAGATCACATTTATCAAATAAAATTACCACATTTTATGAAATTTTTATTCATTTATCCTTCATGCAAAATGTAACATAATGAGCGCACTAATTACAAGTGTCAACGGTGTGGTTGGTGTGGTAGAGTCCAACCATCGAGTGGCTGCACAAACAAACCCGGCAAATTAAAAAAAAACGTAACCTGGCAACGAATTCTATACCAAATTAAATGACAGTTTGACAGTGACAGGTTAAAAATTGTTGCCATGTACAGAATATCGACAAAATGCTTATGCAGCCACTCGCTGGTTAGACTCTATGACGAGGGCGTCGAGAAAGGGTAATCCAACCCGCCATGCCGTGCGCGATGAAATTTAAATAAACGTTAGTTATGCACGTCGATAGATGCGTAATAAGTCGTTCACATTTCTTGTTAGATTTGCGGATAAGTTCGAGCATTTTTTGTTCCAAAGGGGTAGTAGCAAAAAAATGCTAGTAATTTGTATTTTAGTCTACTATTATTTATTGTACTGGTGAAAAAGTAACCCTGTATATCTATGTATTATTCATTATATCGTCGTTCATCACAAATAATAGCGCTTGTTGTCGGATGGTAAAATGCACACTACGCAGTGGTCTTGGGTTCAATCCCCAGCTCGAATCATTTACTTTATTTTATAAGCTTATGTACGTCATATTATATTATATTCACAAGTCCTTTACGGTGAAGGAAAACATCGTGACGAACCTCCATACATCTGCGATAAAAAACAAGGATGTATGTGAGGTCTCCAACAAGTACCTACTGGGCCAGCGTTGGCACCACGCAAAATAAGCACGTTTGATGTCGAGCGCTAAAAAATGCCCTGAATACAATACAATCCAAAAATACCGACACCGCAAGTCTTAATGGAGCGTACCGTTTACTAGGCCGATGTGTGTGAAAATGTCCCAGGATATTGATTTTTTTGTGTGTGACTAGACGAAAACTATGCATCATGGGCTATGATCGAAATGATCATTTTTTCTCAAGGTTGATATTTAATATGCTCCTACTCGTAAACAAAGGGTAGCATTTCTTGCTGGTCACAGACCACCTCCTGTAGACGTTCATTATAAGGCGACTCGCAGTCACCAGCAGTTATATTTCTCGCACTGATATACTTAGACGCGGCGCTCGTCGTGCTTGTTCAGTTGCGACTAAGTAACAGACCCGTAAATAGCGCTCGTTTTTGGCGATAAAAAAGCCGAAAAAGTGCATTTCACTGCTTTACATGGAGTGTTGTGTGAATTGGTATGCAAAGACAACAAGAAGTTCTAATTTAAAAATATAGACTAGCGGCCCATGCTGAAAAAAATATGGGTCATTTGAACCACCAGGTGACCTATCTATAACGATATAAGAGCATAAAATAATAAGATTCAGCACTATGCCGTCACTTGTAAGCTGTCCAACTGACTCCTGGTGAGAATTTAAAAGTACAGGTAAAGTGAGTACATTTTGGTCATATATTTTTGTACGGCATTCTTACCACCGATAGATCCATGAAAAATAATAAGAAAACGCACAGTGCCGTACAAAAATTGTGCGCCACAAAGTCTGATTTTTTTTTTATTTTCCGACAATCAACAGGGTTAATTTGGTCATTTCATTTTGTACGGCATCTGTGTCATATTATTTCAATACTGCTTCTAATCCATTATTCCGCAACGCCGTACAAAAATGATGTACCAAGGGGAAAAAATCGAGGGTTGCAATCCCTTCTCTTTCCGTGGTCCAGGGGGTGATTTGACACAACATGAAATAAATTTATTTTGAAAGTATTTTATGCATAGATAATATTTTTTCATATGACGTATATTTTCGTTGGTCCAAAGGAAAAAAAAACTGTACGAAATGTAAGGGGATTTTTTTTATACGGCATTAAGATATTTTATTTTTACTAATAGTCATAGTCTTTTCTTGATTCTAGGTTCCTAGTTAGAAACTATAAAAGTGATGACGTCATAGGTAAATAAATCTTTACATCTTAAATTTGTACGTAAGACTTGGATTTTGACAAATACATATTTATGTTTCAGAAAATAATAGACAAGTTAATTCGGACGTCGATGAAGACATTGATTCCGATAACAACTGAGTAACTGATTCCAATACTGCATAAATTTATCTAATTTCTTAAAAAAAAATATTATTATCATAAAATATATAGATTTTTTCTAAAAAATCATTGTTTTATTTATTGATATCATTACAATGAAACAAATCAATTATATATTATATGTATGTATCAATAACGTTTGAAATATACAATTAAACCAAAAAGTATACATAACTGTTGATACTGGGATTTGTCATTTTCAATTCTTGGACATAATATACACAACGTTTCAATTCTGCTAGACGTCATAGTGATTTTATCATATTATCAATTGTTCTCTTCAAAAATATGTTAATACCGCACTGCATCAGATGGCCATAAAGTACCCTTAAAATTGTAGCGTGACTTTCATCAGCCTAAAATATATGGTCTGCATAAAAATGTACGGTATTATTTTTTCCTAATTTATCTCATCATCATCATCATTTCAGCCAAAAGACGTCCACTGCAGGACATCTAATTTATCTATGTTAATGTTATTTAAAACAAGGGATAAAATGTAAAAAATTGCTATATTTCATTAATCTATGATATTTATACTTTTACGTTAATTTGCAAAATTTCAGCTTTTGTATTTCTCTATAATTCTTTTTAGAACGGTTTATTTTGAACGGCAATACTATGTAAGGATTGTGTTTTACAACATCATGTTAAAAAAGAAGTTCCCGTACAGGATCAAATGATTTTACAGCTGTAAAAATCAAGGATACGATGAAATGAAGATGATTATTGACATACATTCAAATGGACTATCATTTTTTGACAGCAATATTTTTAATAGTACTTTTGAGTGCTAGATTATGTTTTGGAACCGAAGCCGTACTTTTTCAAATCACCCCCTGGACTACGGAAAGAGAGGGGATTGCAACCCTCGATTTTTTCCCTTGTCGCATGATTTTTGTACGGCGTTGCGGAATAATGGATTAGAAGCAGTATTGAAATAGTATGACACAGATGCCGTACAAAATCAAATGGCCAAATTTACCCTGGTGAATGTTGGAAAATAAAAAAAATTCATACTTTGTGGCGCACAATTTTTGTACGCCACTGTGCGTTTCCTTATTATTTTTCATGGATCTATCGGTGGTAAGAATGCCGTACAAAAATATATGACCAAAATGTACTCACTCTACCTGTACTTTTAAATTCTCACCAGGAGTCAGTTGGACAGCTTACAAGTGACGGCGTAGTGCTGAATCTTATTATTTTATGCTCTTATATCGTTCTAGATAGGTCACCTGGTGGTTCAAATGACCCATATTTTTTTCAGCATGGGCCGCTAGTCTAATAGACTGAACTACATTCCGCAGAAAAGTCATACTACATAGTACTTCTGTCCCCATTTATCAAATCAAAAATGCAATGTGCTATTGCTTTCTTACGAAGCACGTGTACCATTAGTGGTGAGACAATGTTGGTTTCGTTAATTACCGTGACCACGTGCTTTGTTTAAAGTAAGTTTAACCGGGTTTACGGAATAGAGATGAAAATAAGGATTGATTTTTAGCAATGTAACATTTTACAATCTTTTTTAGATTAGATTATTCAGTAGTAAGCTGTAGTTTGTAGTTTTTTACGTAGTTAGTAGTAAGTAAACAAGTCGTTTGATTAAATTTTTTTATAGTTTATTGTGTAAGTACGTAATGTGGACAGTTTTTTTAACGCAGGTTTTTTGAGTCAGGAACGCTCATCGCCCATGTGATTCCACCGATGGGCCTGACAATGATTGATCTCGAAGGCAGTACGAGGGTACTCGGAGTTGATTTGACATCGATAAATGTTATGTTGGCTTTTTAGTCTTATCTTGGTATGCAGTTGGGTTCCGTGTCATAAGATAGGCCTGATGATGAAATTGGACGAAGTTCGAGGGAACTCGGAGTAGGTTTGAGACAATGATATCCTACGATGACTTTATAGGATGAGCAGTTAGGTCAAATACCACAAGATAGGCCTGATGATGAACTTGGAGGAAATGCGAGGGAACTCGGAGAGGTCTTGAGATAGTTGTACGTTGTATTGGCTTTTTAGTATCCTCTTGGTGAGCAGTTAGGTCCAGTACCACAAGATGGACTTGATGATGAATTGGCTTGGCTTGGCTTCAGATAATAATATGCTATGTTGGCTTTTTAGGATTAGCAGTTAGGTCAAATACCACAAGATAGGCCTGATGATGAACTTGGAGTAAGTGCGAGGGAACTCGGAGTTGGTTTGAGATAATGATATGTGATTTGCCGTGTGGTGACGGCAGTAAGAATACATTTGTCACCACCCCGACTCCTCCCGCGGTAGTCGTAAGAGTCGACTAAGGGATTGAAGTGTCACTCACCATTCTTTGATAAAAAAATGATGATAGGCAGCAGCGTCATCATAGTGGACACATTACTGCGATCGCCAATCCGCTTGCCCAGCGTGGCGATTATGGGCATTTACCTCCTAATGCTACTATAGGCATAGTTAATAGGAGAGGCCTACGTCCAGCAGTGGACTATCATAGGCTGATATTGTGAATGATATGTTCTGTTGGCTTTTTAGGATCCTCTTGGTGAGCATGTGTCAAATATCACAAAATAGGCCTGATGATGAATTTGGAGTAAGTGCGAGGGAACTTGGAGTTGGTTAAGGATAATGATATGTTGTGTTGGCTTTTGAGGATTAGCAGTTGGGTCAAATACCACAAGATGGGTCTGGTGATGAACTTGCAGGAAGTTCGAGGGAACTCGGAGTTGGTTTCAGATAATGATATGCTATGTTGGCTTTTTAGGATTAGCAGTTGGGTCAAATACCACAAGATAGGCCTGATGATGAAGTTGGAGGAAGTGCGAGGGAACTCGAAGCTGGTTAAAATCATCATCAATATTATCGAAGCAGATGTTAAAACTAACATGAAAATGTTTATCACAATATGTAACTATTATGTAGATGACACGTGTAACAATGATAAAATGGTGTCAAAAAAGTGATATATCTTGGACGTGAGAAAAACAATAGTTTCCTTGGGTTGCGGTGTTCTGTTCCGTTAGAGTTGGAGATGTGCTATAATTACTTATTCTGTGGTGAAAGTGAGTCTGTTATTTATATACTAACTTAGAAATTAGTAAATGTGTATTGTACAGGTTAAAGTATATATTCATTTGTTACTCAAGTACTAACTAGTTAATCTGCCATATCTGAGGCAGCCCTGTTGCGTGATTGTGCAAGTTGCGCGTGTACAAACATACCCGTACGCACACATAGGCACAGACAAATGTCAGATTTAGTTTTTGTATGCCGTATCCACCCTGTGACATAATTGTATAATTTGGCATGTAATTCAGGATAATATTTTTCCACAGCTCCATTTCGTCACAGGTTTTTTTTCTTCGTGGCATTTTTAAATCACTCGGCAATAATTATTTTGTGAAAAGAGTTATCGGTATGGTTAAATTAATCGACATCCTTTTAATAAGCGACAATACCAAATAGCAAAATTGGCTAAGCAGGTATACCCACTAAAGTTAAGCATGGCGGGTAGGTATTAGAAATGAGAAATAAATAATGTTGATAAATTTAAACCTTATCCCCTGATCTGTGTAGGCGTCCTGAAAGGACGTCTGTCACCAATGTAATTGAAATTTGAATTTTATTTTCAAGGTTTATTTTCCAGTAGTAGGTACTTTTTTGACAGACAACATATACATATGACCACATATATATATGTGTATATATATACATGGGTTACTTTTTCACCAGTACAAAAAATCAACATACGTAATAGTAGTCCAAGTTACAGAATACTAGCATTTTTTGTTAGTAGGTACAAAAAAACTGAAATACCAATGTTTTAACTTATCCGCAAACCTAACAGGAAATTTGGACGCATTGCGCATTATCAATGTGCATAACTAGCAAAACACACGAACTGGCAACTATTTATTTAAAACGTCATCGCACGCGGCATGGCGGGTTGGAAAAGCGGCAGCGGTAATGTGCATCGGGTATCAACTTATCATTATGACTTGGCAAAAATATCTTACTAGATTCCAAATCCTCCGTCTTACTTGCACGGGCTTAGGACCGTCAAAATAAAGAATTTTTCTGTGTGTTAAATTTGTCGAATGTTTTAAATTATGTCTGGGAAACGTGATAAAATTACAAAGTAGCACACAAACTTTTTTTATTGAGGCGTATTTCAAAATTTTAAATCAACTTTATCTACACAAATATCGTTAAGTGCTCTAAAATGCGTCCAGAAACAATAGACAATGACCAGCATTACCCACCATCAGAACTTGGCACATACATAAAGTTAACATTATATACGATTTTTCCAGAGGTTATGAGTTTTAAATTTGGAACAGCTGTCAGATTCAAGTGGGGTGCCTATTCTGGTATCTATAAATATTCAGCCAGTCATCAACACAATAAGTTAATTCAGTATATTTTTTAGTAACAATCGGACGATATTTTCATATCGAGTGACACAAGAATAGGGACATCATTCGATTGTCTATGATTTAAAAAAAATACAGAAATTCAAATCGGTGCCATTCCTGCCTTTTGTTTATTGCCTTACAAGTGAAAAATTGTGAAAAGTTGTAAATACTTTGTGATAATACTGATAATTATTTGATAATGAGTGGCAGTGACTCGGATAACGATATGAGCACTCCGCCGGACATACTCAATGCAGCTATGACAGCAACTAACAACCTGTTGCCGCAAAAGTCGAGAGCCAAGTATGAGAAGGCTCTATTTCTGAACGCATCTTAGAGCACTTATGATATGTGTGTAGATAAAGTAGTGTATGCAACTATACGTAATCAGGCATTACGTACAGTTGCATAAACTACTATTATGTACAATGATTGGAATCAAAAAAACATACCTAATTAATGGAGTCCATTTCTCATGCTTATTAATTAATTTACATGAATGTTTCCTTCGATATTTCCCATCACAAGTTTTCACTTTTAAGTTCATCAAAATGCTCTTATTATTGGACTTGGGCCTCTTCAACGTATACTCGCCGTTTCACCTCACCCCACAAAAAAAGTCACACGGGGTCAAATCTGTTAACCTGGCTGGTCATAACACTGGCATTTTCCAGGCGGGGCACACTTAGTTCAGCGTTAGAGTTTACTCTATACATAAAGCATTTTATTACGCTCACATGATGCTCCAGTACATCATGAATCAAGCGCCGAGCGCCTACTTTACGTATCGAGTAAACGCTAACTTAATCGTTACTTGCCAAATCATGACACTTGCCTTTTTCTTTGGCTTGTTAATCTCGCAACCATACTTATATTTATACAATCATATTTTTTCAGTTGAATATTGAAATACAGTTGAAGATTGGGAAGATACTTCAGCGGAAAGAACCTAATGAAAATGTAACGGAACACGTTTCAAGAAAATGGTATTGAACTTGGTGACAAGAAACATTCATATATTTTTAATTAAGTACCATGTTTACATACTATTTGATTTTCGACATTATTATGAGCTGTGTTTTGCCTAATAAATATTGTTACTGAATACAAGTGATGAAAGTGAGCATTTTCTACATGAGTGTCGGCGATCGAAACCGACAAGAGTTAAAGAGGTCTACATTTCAACACCAACATCAAACTATATTATGTGAATGCATTAAGCGAGAAAATATCTGCATACAGTACCAACCAGACTGTGCAGAAAAATAGGGGAGAGTGCGGTACAGTGAATAAAGGTGCACTGTGAATATTTTGCATTAGCTTTATTTATCGCTTTAATAATCCGGTATTCTTTTTTCACGAATTTGCTCATCTGTGTGATACTAATATTGGAGTAACTAAATAACGGAAGATACTTTCAATTATACCTGAAAAGTCTTGTTCTTGGTTTTTTTACCTCAAACTAGGAACTGTTCTGTGATTTTTGATTGAAGAGGTAACTTTAGTTCACTTTTTTATAATGAAAATGATTTTAAAGCTATATGTAAATTATATACTTGTGCTGGAAAATGTGTCCTCTAAGGAATAGGTGGGACAATAAGGTATCTAGAAAATTACAAATAAAAATAACACCACTACAACATTTGTAAAAAAAGGGATCCACTGTACCCCACTCTCCTCTACTATGAAAATTCAGTCTTGCACTCGCGCAGAAAAATATCACATTCTGTGGAGTAAAGTTCAGGTTCTTATGAAAACTATCACCACTCTTAGTAACCTCGTATGTCACTATTGAATCGGAACTGAGATACGTACGCACTATAGGAGTATCTTAAAGTCCGTTGGCTCAACTGCTACTTTTATTCCTATGTAAAATAAGAGTGACAGCTGGTAACCACAGTTACCAAAAGCTATTGAGTGGCTATTATGGATCGAATATTCGCTGTGTCGAAAATCGTAGAAATAATGTATCCTAAAATCAAAATTAATGTTTCGATTGGACAATCGACGTATATTTGTGACCGAGATTGTCATCCCATAATCTCGGTCACAAATATACGTTGGCTCGACTGCTACCGGATCGAATATTCGCTGGGTCGAAAAGTGTATAAACGAGACCATAATTGTAATTGGTTACCGGCGCAAACATCACACTTGTAAACAAAATGTAAAAATTGTCTCACTTGTACTCTGTTTGGTTAGGTATTTTAAAAAGGTAAAAAATCTTGCACTATCTTTTTATTGAAAAATGCATTTAAAAATCCAAACTAGGTACTTAATGAAACAAAACAATGTAAATCACTGTATTCCTTTGTTATATTACGTATATTTGGTAAAACTTATTTTCTACTTGTAGTTTTCAATAAAAAGATACTGCAAGATTGTTTACCTTTTTTTAAATATCTAACCAAACAGAGTATAGAATATAGAGCAAGAATATATTATGTATATAAAAACTATAATATGTATGTGTCAACCATTCGGCAACCCTTTATCTCGATTACATCGTTAATAGTAGCCCCAAACTTTGGTATTAGGTACTATTCGTCATCTATTTACTGAAGTATTCCTACATGGATATAAAACAATTTGTACATAGCACAGACGTTGATACAAGAACAGACGAGGCGATGAACTTTCGATACTCAACAGATTGAAACCTATGTTTTAGCTATGCATATATATTTAGGCCACCAATATTTAAATTTAGCGAATATTAGTTCTCAGCAGAAGAGTACAGAAGAGTAGGTAGGTACTGTAGCCGTGCCATGAGCTGGAAAGTAAAGGATACGTAATTACGTAAGGTTTTACTCGATACGTGCATTCTATCGTGCTCGCGCTTACAAATAGGAGCGAGCGCGATGCGATGGCCTGCTCAACGTATTTAATAAAACCTAATGTTACCGATACTTGTAAAGTCATGGTACGGCTACTGTTTATTATATTTACTGTATCGTTGGCCAGTAAGTTAGGGTTTTCGATCTTTTGCAGGCAACGCTATATAGGCGTGTGGTCCAAACAGCTGTCAGATTCATAGGCACTGAACATAAAATATCGAAATTCTAATTGTATTTGGAGGTAACCGTTATAATGGCGGGACCGGATCCTGAATTCGATCGATTCATATTGCATTATTTAGTACTGAATTTGTACTATATAGTACCTGTTGTAAAAAAAATTGTACCTCTTCTATTTCAAAGTTATATTCAATCAGTCTGGTCCCGCCATTATAACGTTATAATGGCGGAACCAAATCCTGAATTCGATCGATTCATATTGCATTATTTATTTAGTACTGAATTTGTACTTTTTGGTACCTGTTGTAAAAAAATAGTACCTCTTCCATTTCAAAATTATACTTCAAACAGTCTGGTCCCGCCATTATAACGTTATAATGGTGGGACCAGGTCCTGAATTCTGTCCATATTCTGTCGATTCGTATTGCATTATTTAGTACTGAATTAGTACTATTTGGTATTGATACCTCTTGTAAAAAAATTAGTACCTCTTCCATTTTAAAATTATATTTCAAATAGTCTGCTTCAAATGATCTGGCGGAACCAGACTTTCACATATAATTTTGGAATGAAAGAAGTACAATTTTTTTTACAACAGGTACCAAATGACAGCCTCCGTAGCCTAGTTGGTAGTGACCCTGCCTACGAAGCTGGAGGTTCCGGGTTCGAATCCTGGCGAGGGCATTATTTGTGTATTTATTTATCACAAATATTTGTTCCTTGGTCATGGCTGTCTATGTATATAAGTATCTATATGTATCTATCTATTATATATATCGTCGCCTGGTACCTGCATCACAAGCCTTAATTGAGCTTACCGTGGGATTAGGTCGATTTGTGTAAGATGTCCCAAGATATTTATTTATTTATTTATTTATTTTATTTAAATAGTACAAATTCAGTAAGTACTAAATAATGCAATATGAATCGACAGAATATGGACAGAATTCAGGACCTGGTTCCGCCATTATAACGTTATAATGAATGGCGGGACCAGACTATTTGAAGTATAATTTCGAAATGTCTCGCCATTATCGTTATAATTACATTTGGATCGTTACATTTGGAGTTTATTAATTTCATAAATGTATGACGACTAGAAAACGGTCGCCGAACTGAAGATTGGGCCCTAAAACAGGAACTCAAAATGACTGACACTAAACAAAATTACTAGAACTTTGTTCATTTCATCCTTTAGTAGATTGGCTACCAAACCAGCTTCGAAATGGGATTAAAATCCCAATAGGTAACTGGCTTTAAATCGGGACTTATCATTACCGGTTTGTAACCAGGTTTGTACCAAATCCAGATACGAGATGGGAAAGTTAGTCCCATTTCATCCTACCAGACGGGAAACTATAATTCCCATTTGGCAGCCAGCTATCAAATCCGAATACCAAACGGTAAGTACTAAAGGCATTTCATGGGAATTGACTCGGAAACGTTTATTTATTTTAGAAAACATTATTCCTTATGTAATGGTTTTAAGAATAAATAAACCACAAAATATATAGAAAATTCAATTCGCGTATTTATTTTGACAGTTTGTTGGTCCTTACGCCATATCACCGCCCCAGTGTCAGAAAAAAATATTAAAAACCCTCACTGAGGAAGCGGCAGTGTGAACAGCCAACGATCATCTACATATATTATATAGGTATATTTGTTAATTTTACTGACATAGGATCTATATCTACTCTTTGTTTAGTGAGCGAGAAAAAAGTCGACAAATCATCCCTTACTTGCCTCCTGTGGAACCAGTAGCCGTACCATGAGCTGCCCCTGCGTTATTAACGCAGACTTACATAGGTGCTTTCTATACGGGTGGCTCGCCCCAAGACGCGATTACGGGCGGGATGGAAAGTAAGTCCGCGTTAAAAACGCAGCGGCAGCTTATGGTAAGCACACAGTGCCTGAAAGTATCCTTTCCCTCTCTAGTACGTTTTGTAGATACTAGGTTCAAGAAGTACCTACCTACGTTCAAAAATTTATAATAATACATTCTGTTGCAATGCTATCAGACAAACATCTACAGCTAGGAAAACAGCCACTATCAACCATTTGACCATTGCCGTCGGCTATACTAAATAGGTGGCCAAGAAACAGATACCTACATTCCCGTGAGGTTGGAATACAGAGTCCCTCTAGAAGGTTTTTAAATGTTTCAGAGCGGTCGATAATAGTACATTGTGCATCTAGGGAGGTAAGTACAGTATCACTAACGAGAGTGTTAGAAGCCCGACGCCGTAGGCGGAGGGCTTTTGATGACTCGAGTTAGTAGGTATGCCTCTTACCGATTGTGATGCATACAATGTTTTTTATAACACTTGCAGACAAAGAATATGTTATGAGACAAAATATTGGTATTCCCTAAGGAATTTCACTTTTCTATTACTCCCACTGCAATATGCACAAGCAATGGCGCGCTTAGAAACCAAATGTGATGAAAAATGTTGAAACCGCGTAAAATAGTAGGTATTAGCTACTGTAACATGCCTAGGTAGTAGGTAGGTACTTCTGAAACATGAACTAAACTCTAGGGGGTCTAACTACACTGCATCCTAATACTCCTGAAACCTCTCTGACAACGGAAATACGCAGCACCTTGTTTATATGGTATAAAGCATCCGAAAATTGAGCGTCCAGCTGTTCGCCTGTGTCTGGAAAATCTTCGTTGCGTTTGTATTTAAGTAAGTACTCGTACCTAACCTACTTTAAATTGATATCGGACAATCTAATTAGCATCTTATGGGATGGTAGGGCGAAAATGTAGGTAAACTTAGACAGGATAACACTATCCTTACATATTATGTAATGTAAAATGTTAGTTGGAGACTAACATAGTAGGTATGTAGGCTAACATTTAGTAATATAAATGTTACCCAACAACGTCTAAAATCTAAATGTCCGATAAACCACTAGTACATCATCAGTATCGTAGTTGGTAATAAAGCAAGTCGGCAAATGTCCATCAGATCATTCAATTTGGTCTACTACTACGTGTCTAATGAATATATTTCTTCAATCTTCTAACTCCATAGAACTACCCAAAATACCTACACATTTTATTACTTATTATACTTGAGGCCCTAGCACATCTTGTACAACAATATTGGCAGCAATTTGTGACCTGCTCGCAACTTCTCATCTCTTTTGAATCAATGTAATCAAAAAGGGACGGGTAGCCGCGACAAGGTTCCTGTCATGCACGATATGTGCTAGTGCCGTT